>JAIQCU010000165.1:0-84406 GCA_022114935.1 Leptestheria dahalacensis | reverse complement strand
ATGGGTTTGATAGTTTGGCCAAAATACAATCCTAAAAGTTAGAAATTACATTATTTTTTCCGCCATTGATATATGTCCTCAGATGCTGTAGTATCAAATGATCGAGATGATATAAACTCGCGTATACGATAGATTTTACAATTGTCTTTTTGTTCTTGTAGAGTAGAATGTAAGCAATCTGATCAGGGTCAGTTTGAACCTTTCAAACACATGTAACTAACAGTAGACACGTTGCATTTTCATAGATTATGGACCACGAATTCAACTGTGCTCTCCACCTGATGGATCCTGGCCTTCGTACACATCTCCAGCATCCATGACGCCGTATATCAGTGCCAATCCTCTTGCCCTGTCCTCCAATCTAACGCACTCTCGCGAACCGAGCAATCTGTACCTCAGTGTCAACGCGACCAGCTTGAGCGACTCAGGACTCTATAACCAGCTATGTCACGGAGCCTATCACGCCGGTAATGATAAGAGCATCCAGCATCATCACAGTAGCTTCTCCTGCGACTTCACCCACAAGAACAGCCCTGTGATGCACGTGTCTTCCATCGGGAAAAGTCTGCAAACCAACGCCGTCTGGAGGCCTTACTGAAGACAAACCACGTGAATCTTTTAACTGCCTAATTTCCTGTTTTTCCAATTGATGCTAGTATTGTATGTTCGACAATTCCAGAGTTCCAAACTTCAAAGTGTGCCTTCTCGAATACAAACTTGTAAATACGGTTGAAATCCGTTTTAGCATCTTTTGAGACGAGAAGAAAAAGAGGAAGACTGAAGAGACAATAAGACGGGACGGTAGGTGACAGTTGCACAATTTATCAGGGTAACTCGTGTTCCTCTCTTTGGGCTACCTGCAGAACAGCTTTTAACGCGAAAAGGTTTACAATGGCTCTTAGGGGCCCACACTATTGTTCAATTCTCCCCCTTGTGCAACTAGTAATAGGCTACCTGCTGGCTCGTTCCAGTAGCTTGTTTCGTAATCTGAAATCAACAAGGAAGGGGGCCTGTTCTGTCCTGAACAAGAAATAATGATAACGTGACATTTAAACTGATTGAATTTATTTCACCAAATGCTTCATCTTGTTGCAAGTAGAACCTCTTGTATGTGTGTATGAAAAAGCTAAGATTCTACGGTTATACAACAAAGCTTACACGCCATCTATGGGAAACTAATCTAACTAACTTCATGAGAACTAGTAGTATTAGTACCTTACCTTAGTGCCTGATGGACACTGATAGATTTTCATAGTTTGACTTCCAGGCAGAACTAACTTCAAGTATATTAAGTTTGTTATATAGTTTATGCATTGAACCACGGCTAGTTTATTGTACTTCTACAATTCTACAAATTTATCAAGTCAGAATAAATGAAGTAGAACAAGCCTGTTCAGGGTTTAAAGGAAATGCGCACGCAAATGGAGCATGCGCCCCTTGTAAGCACACACAAGTCAATGTTGAATGTCACATTCATTTCAGGTTGCACGCGCTTGGAGCGACCGGTCTTACTCGTCTGTTGTGCCTTGTAAGTAGAAGCACGTCGGGTGTTTAATCATAGACATACATTCGCCTTTCGGACTCAAAGATGGGGACGTCCATAGAAAAGTGCATTTGCCAAATATGCACTTGTGGGTAATTCTCATTTCCTACTTTTCTATGTAATGTGGCAAAGGTTACACTTGCTGTTTTTCACACCGTCTTGCTTGCTTTTCCCGTTTTAACCCAGACTGCAGTTGAAACTTGCAGAATATATAAAAAGCAAAGTTGTCGCGTGACAGGGGACTATTGCACAGGACGACTGGTTCGGAAGTCAATAACGATAGAAACCGGACGTTATTTTACACTGAAACCCCCACATTTCTTGCTTGGTCGATAATACCAGTCGCAAGTTTAGGAGCTCTGTTGGAAGGAATCATCAGCTAGAACAGCGAATACTGGCAACCCTAGGAGCTGTATAGACTTGCATCGAACAAACAAATGGTCATGTTGTTGACGGTTCACACATACCTGCATGATGTATCTTGTACACATTACACGCAATATTACTATTAACCTAACGCATACCGTGCTCCATATACTGAATGTAGCACCTTAACCTACACGAAATAGTTCAAGTAAAGAGAGTAAACATGTGCAGTGCAGGTTTCCCAGGGAGGGTGGGGGGGTTGTACCAATCATTATCTGAAATGGATCCACGGTGATCTCATGCATGCAACATGAATATTGTAACAAGCAAGCCAACAAGTTCTATGTTGGTGCTTTTCTCAGTCTGGGCTATACAAGCGAGTCTATACCCAATCGATCAGATGGGAGGCGGGGTAGTGTTCGTGTAAAGGTGCAAGTTGCAGAAGAGTAATAATAACCCTTGTCTCATGAATACACGAAAATCAAATTTCTTCTACAGGCGACATCGATGCCCTCGTCACCCCCAGAGCTCGCTGGTGAACCTGCCGGAGATCGACCCGACACTGTCCAGGTGGCGTAGATCTGTCAACGATCTCGATCAGTTGAAAATGGAAGGATCGATGGTAGCTACAGGACGTTCCCACGAAGATTTTCGAGAGTTCCGTGTGCAGCGCCCCTCCATAAAAAAACTAGGAGCCACGTTAAAGACTAGCGGCGAAATGGATCTGACCACATCGAATCATTTTGATCATAAAGAGCACGGAAATTACTCTAGACCAACTATCACTCGTCTAGAAGACAATCTCAGGCAGGAAGGAGATATGGTGGCTTCTTCGTTCGCTCATGACGTATTCCGAGAGTATGTTGCTGAGAGACCCGTGGTGCGCAGACAGAAGAGTTCCCTGAAAGTTGGCTCGGGTCATATGCAGCAGCAGTCTCTAACGAAAGAGACATATCGACAATTTCAAGTGGAAAGACCTAAAAGAAGTATACTGCAAGACAACATCACAAGTACTGGTACTTTTGATCTCGTTAGCAGAACTCAGGAGGACTACAAAGAAGTTAGCGTCGAGAGACCGGTGATCAAGAAACTGCAGGACAATCTGGCTGTTGCGGGTAAGGAATCTCGCCTAAGCGCGCACCCAATCTCTAGAAGCGACTACACCGAGCACACCTATGTTAGACCCACTGTGAAGAAGACGGAGGACAATCTGAAACTTGATGGAGAGCTGCTTGTCACTTCGAAAGAAACAGGTACCGAAATGACCTTTGAGAGACCTGTCATCAAAAAGCTGCAAGATAACTTGGTCGTCGGTGGTTCCGATGCAAGGTTAAGTGCACATCAAGCGCTTTCCCGGAGAGATTACACCGAGCATACTTACATCAGACCAACAGTCAAGAAAACAGAGGACAATCTGAAAATGGATGGCGAGTTGCTTTTCACGCCCAAAGAGTCGGATGTTGAAATGAGATTTGAAAGACCAGTTATCAAGAAGTTACAAGACAATTTGAAAGTAGGAGGAAATGACGCAAGATTAAGTGCACAACCACTATCGAGAAGAGATTACACAGAACATACTTACGTCCGACCGACTGTGAAGAAAACAGAGGACAATCTGAAATTAGATGGCGAACTGTCCATCCCTTCAAGAGATCCGGACACCGGGATGATCTTTGAAAGACCTGTCATCAAGAAACTACAAGATAACTTGAAAGTAGCAGCAAGCGACGCAAGGTTCAGTGCTCAAGCGCTTTCCAGAAGAGACTATACTGAACACACATACGTCAGACCAACAGTTAAGAAAACGGAAGACAACTTGAAAAGCCAGGGCGACATGCAGATTACTGCAAAAGAACTAAATGCTGGAATGACTTTTGAAAGACCTGTTATCAAGAAACTACAAGACAATCTCAAAGTTGGAGGAAGTGACGCAAGGTTAAGTGCACAGCCGCTTTCTAAAAGAGATTACACTGAACATGTGTATGCAAGACCAACGGTGAAGAAAACAGAGGACAGTCTAAGGTTGGACGGAGATCTGAATATCCCTTCGAAAGAATCTGACACTGAGATGGTCTTTGAAAGACCTGTCATCAAGAAACTGCAGGACAATTTGAGAGTAGCGGGAAGTGACGCAAGATTCAGTGCGCAGCCCCTCTCCAGGAAAGATTACACTGAACACACGTACATCAGACCGACCGTGAAGAAAACCGAGGACAATCTAATACTAGATGGTGAAATGCTTATCACTCCTAACGAGCCACGTAGCACAATGGCATTCGAAAGACCGGTTATAAAGAAACTGCAAGACAATTTGAAAGTTAGCAATGGTGGAACGTCATCAATTCCTGCTGAATCTACGTCAAAGGCTGATTATGTTGAGCATAGTTACAGCAGACCGACTGTAAAGAAGACGGCCGATAACTTGAAAATTGACGGTGAATTCTTGATACCGGAAAAGCAGACGGACGCTGAACTGAGGGCAGAGCGTCCCGTGGTCAAAAAATTACAAGATAACTTGACTGTAGCAGGAGGAAGCGGCAGGTTAAGCGCTAAACCAACTTCCAAACTAGATTACGTTGAGCACGCCTACGTTCGACCAACTGTCAAGAAAACTTCGGATAATCTGAAAACGGAAGGAGA
Organism: Leptestheria dahalacensis; assembly: GCA_022114935.1. Lineage (NCBI taxonomy): Eukaryota > Metazoa > Arthropoda > Branchiopoda > Diplostraca > Leptestheriidae > Leptestheria > Leptestheria dahalacensis. The sequence continues at coordinate 79,857 of JAIQCU010000165.1, read as the reverse complement.
TTTTTACGCAGCCGAAAAGGAGAGCACAGCAGGATTTACAGTTGAGAGACCTCAGATTAAAAAGCTGGAAGATAACTTGAAATTACCCACTGGTGAGTTCCTCCACGATTCCACCGTGCGTACCGAATACCGCGGGGTTCAGCCGCATAAGGTTCAGATTCAAAAACTAAAAGATAATTTGAAGTTGGAAGGAGAAGTCGATCTGTCCACCAGACACAAAGAGGTGTTCATTCCAGTCCAGGTAGAAAAGTCACAGATTAAGAGGTTGGGCACGACCCTTGCCGTAGGAGGTGGACAGTTTTCGGGTTATCCAGTCCAAAAGCACGACTACCCTGAACATGAAGTCAGCCGTCCCGCCGTTAACAGGCCCCCTGAAAGTACCGGTCTTTATCAGCAGAACGCGTCGTCTGCTGACCTAATGCGTTCGCGTCGTTCAGCCCCTGACTACGTAGAGGGCGCTTTCCAGCGTGAAACTGGAATTTCAAGGAGCCAAATTAAAACGTCGGTAGAGCTTGGTGGCGGTAAAATGACATTTTCAACTACAGCTCAAGACTCCTACGGTGACGTGGAACACGTGGAACGTAGCAAGCCGTTACGGCCTCCAACCAGCAATCAAATTCAAGAACGGATAGCTACGGACATTAGTGCCCACCGCGATCGTAGCAGACGATCCAGTTCTAGACGTAACGGTCTGTCTTCACAGCCGCTCAGAAGCCTGTCCCAGCCTGCCAGGCTGAAGAAAACCGCACTGGCGAGCAATTTAGGCATCGGATTAAGTAACGGACAGAATGCAGACGAATACCAGTCGACTTCACGATCGGATTATGCCGACGTAGGTATTAATGAAGCGCGAGGCAAGAGAGCAGCTCGGCCACCGACATCTATTCACTTGGAAGGCCGGCATGATTTACACTCTACTTCGCAGCTATCCTATGCAAATGTTGACGCCGTCCCACGAGTCAATTTCAAAACCCAACTCAAGGCAACGGACTCGACTCTGTCGAGAATGTTTCACACTGGTGACCGATCTTTTGACGATTCTTCGCTGTACAAGAGCACTTACGTGCTGCCGGCCATCGACCGATGCCCGGCGTCGGTGCTGGATGTACCGGACAAGTCAGATTTTGCTTTTGTTAGGGAATTTAAGAGTCACAAATTCTATAAGCCAGTAGTTTCCATCCAGTAGAAATATCTTTTGATTCCTAGCACCATCGATCTAGAAGTGTTGTAGTACGTCTTGTAATAAGCAATAAACAAATTCGCTTGAAGAGAAACTTTAGTTCATTTAACGACTCATTTCGTTTCCATTTTCTTTGGTATGGCGGAAAACGACAGTGCGGTAGTATAACCGCCACACATTCTGGGTCAAATTAAGGAAAAAACAACAAAGTTACAAATGAAGTGATGACTGGCTTGTAGGCGAAACCACGAGGAAACTCCCTTATTTCGTTTCCAAAATAAACACAAACTAACCCCCGCGGGGCCCCTTTTTACACTTTTCAAACTCTCATTGTTGTCGTCCTTAAACCTCTAGCACATTTGATTAGAAAAAGAAAACTGGAAAGTTATTTAGGGATGTGACGCCCACAGTACCAAGCCAGCATCCCAATACATTTTCTTCTTGTCCGATTAGAGAGTTGACTTTTTATCTGCTTGCTTGTCGGGAAAAAAGGACAATCTGGCAACCCTGTATTGATTAAAATAAGTTGCACGGCGCGCATCCACGCTCAGAAAATCTCGGGCTTCTCAGGAGCAAAGACCGTACATACCCCAGTACAGAACCGGTCGTGTTCACTGTGTGTGTGAAGTGTGTATACTTTATTTTATCGTTTGAACTATCGAAAGAGAAGTGCAGTTTCCCTTTGCACAACTGATGTAACAAAACAACTGTAAGTAGATTTATTCTTAAAGGCAGAATTCATAATAGTTTACTCCCAACTGATGTTGAAAAGGGTTGACGATGACCTCTACTTAAATAACTTGTAAACTAGTATACTTTGAAGAACTTGTATGTTAGAGGTCTGAAGGTGTACAGCGTATATTTAACGAATGGAGTCTTATATGAAGTTATAATGATGAATCAGGGGAATAGATACAACTTTAATGAAACGATTCCTTCATTCCAATAGAATAACCGCCATTGTATTGTTAAGTTAAAAAAAAATGAGTGTATTATTCAAATACCCGTATAACTGCAATAGCAAAGATGTAAAAAAAAAGAACTTAGTGAAGATTGCGTAGAAGGTCAAGTAAGGTCAGGTTACTTCATCAAAAGCAATTATTACTTTTAGAACCGAAAAATTTCCGAGTTTTATCAAATCGCAAAGAAATAAGAAAATCTATCACATGTGCGTGTTTTATCGTCATTTGGTCGCCTTTACGCTTATCAACAGCAAAATTTATATACAGTTGGGAGCTTAATGAAACTCAGGGAACAACACGTACGGTGCGTGTATAGTGCACAGACTGATAAAAGTTTAGATGTTCCAACTTGGCCAATCCAAGTTTCCGTACGCCGAAGCATATACTGATGTCAGGACTTGGAAAACGTTACTCAAACATCGCATTGTCTTTTTACAAACCAGATTTTTCAACCTCTTTGAGGTGAATGGATTACGTGCGACCGCACACGAACACACAACAACCGTACAAGTCATACTCACAGCGTTTTGTTTACAAGAAACGCGTACACATGTCGTAAGACAGATTTCCACATCCAAGACCGCATCCCTTTTCCTTGAACTAGAATATGACATAAGCCGCAAAGAGACCTTGCTGATAACCGTAGTCAAGGACTGATTCATGATCTCGTGTCTTCTCAAAGGATGTCCCATATACCGTTGAGAGAAAAAGGCAATCGGACGGTTGTAAACGACTCGACTCGGTGAAACGACCAATCTATAAAGACCGGCTCGGCTGCAGTTTTAGGGGTGTGCGCGACATTTCTCGGAAAATTTATCGTTCGGACACGACTTTGACTCTTCCTTGGGCGATCAAGCTTCGGAATTTATAGTGAATATTACTTTTATTTGTATTACCGTAGTGATTCAGTCCTATAAAGCGTTTTTTTTTAGCTTTCGAAGGTTATACTGCCCGAACTCTGGGCGGCTTCCAGTTTAAACAGTGTTTTTTTTCCTCTGTCAGAGAAAGTGTTCCTGATATAATGCTGGAATCTACTTAACAACCTGGAGCATACTGGAATGATATAACATGGCTTCCAAATCGAGTATGTGGACTCTCGCTGTACTTTTCACGGTAAGTTGATTTTTAAGTAAAGTTTTGTGTTGACTTTTCCGTACGCTAAAAAAAAAGGCCAACTGAAGATTTGAGTGTAAAAGTTTCATATCGCCGTTAAGAAATGTCAAGTAAACATAGTGTTTCTTTGTCGGTATATCAGTGCCGGCGACATCACTTTGATAAGTTATAGGGACCGTTTGCAGCAGACGACACAATAAAACAAGAAAGTAAGATACAGATTCGTCAGATACATCAATGTCACGTGTTATGGCAATGATATGGAAATTTAGCTTCCGTTCCACTGCAGTCACAATAATTTTTTCGCTTGGCAAAGCTTCAGCAACAAAAGACCTCTCGATGAAGAAGAAAAAACGACCGCCATAAAAAAACTCTCCGTCTTCAATCTTCTCGATAAAAACCTATGTACTCTCTGTCATATAGATTCGGTCATTCGATATGTTGAACCGTATCTGAATCTTTGGTTTTCTTCCCCTTCAGTGTGTATAGAATTGCTCATCTTGGCATTTGAAGAAGACGAGAAAGAATTTACAAGACGGCACTGGGACTTGGAAAAGACGTGAAAAGTAAAAAAGCGTGAAATGGATTGTTGTCAGACAAGCAAACAGCTGTTGTCTTAAGAGTTATAGTATTCCTAGCACGACGATGCCAAGCTCGCTGCGTCTCACTATTGTTAGACAGGGATTATCCTGATATATTACAACCACTAAGAATTCGTGTAGAACTTTTATCGTTCGTGAAAAGGTCGACAGTAAAAACCTGAAACTCTCACTTTGACCTGTGTCATAACTTTTTTTCCGTCCGCCAATATCCTCTCCTTTATTTTTTACAGTTATTACAAGGGATTCGGTCGATGCCAACTGAACCGTCGTTAACCAACCAGGTATACCACACTACCATTGGATGTTTATATAACGCGCCTCTCTTATCTAATCTAGCCATAATAAAAAAGGACCCAAGCCAAGAGTTATACGGTTGTTAATCACAGAAATATCTGTTTTTCACAAGTTAATTTAATTAAATTAGCGTCTTAGTTGTTTGTAGGAGGATTTAGAAGTTAGACGAGTTATGAAGTTTATATGGTTTACTTAAATATAAATAGGGAAATATGTCCCATGGAGTGGAAGGCTGGTCGCCGTGGTCCGACTGGAGTCCGTGTTCTCGAACGTGCGACGGTGGCGCCAGATTTCGACAGCGGCGATGTCTGCAGAGCGTCTGCGTGGGAAGCGCCACTCTTTATGAAATATGCAACATGCAGGTTATTAGCCACATTGTCTTTTCTTTTGGTTACAACTGGTCGATAATCGATAGGTTTGTGAATGTACCAGTTGAACCATCGACCCTTTTCTTTCAACCCTATGATCCAGCCTTCTAAGTCTTGTTTCGAGTTTTCTATATCCTAGTTCTAGTGTGTCTAATTCTAATCGAGTTCGGCAATAAAGGAAACCGTACAGCTGGGGATACAAGCCGCATAGTCGTAGCTGGGACATTAAAAAAACGTGGGAGTTTTATCTCGATTCAGTGGGTGTTTCCCATTCTTCGAACGATTTACAATCCCTTCTATAGAACGAGTTTATTAACGACGGAATCGGTCACAGTGGCCTTTTAATAACGATAAAACAAATTAGGGATTAGAAATAAAACGCCAATCTCAAGTCTGTATCTTCTGATTACGAGACGAGTCTCAGCGTCGCCGCTAAATGTTATATCAGTGTACTTTATTGATTATCAAAAGTTCAGATCCATTAACATTCATGCTGATGCCAGGAATAGCTGTGTACCGATAGTGATACTGGCGGGAAACTGAATTCATTTATGATTTAGCAATGCCCTTCTCCGAATGCGGACTTTCGTCTAGAGCAATGTCAGAAGTTCAACAATGTTGCTTACCAGGTAATATTTGAAAGTGTGTTGGAAACTTTCATCCGCGTTGTCTGATAAACGTAAAGTAAGGTACGAGTTTAAGATGTTTGAAACTGTTCTGAAGGGAAAATTCCATTCGTGGATACCTCATCTAGAACCCAAAGCGCCGTGTTCGTTGCACTGCAAGGCTGCCGATCATTCAAATCTCACCGTTCAGTTCTCGGCTCAACTCATAGATGGCACTCGCTGTAACGAGGGCAGTCTTGGCATGTGCATTGATGGAATCTGTCAGGTCGGTCCTACACATTTCTAATGCATTTATTGTAAAACTTTGACTTTATAAAGAAAATTGGTAATCTTAGCCCGTAGGTTGCGATTTGCAACTGGGATCTTCACTCACCGTCGATTCGTGCGGGGTGTGCGGGGGAAATGGAAGCTCTTGCAGTCATCCGAACTACCAGTGGAAGTACGCCGAGGATGACGGTTATTGTTTGCGTCACTGCGATCAAGGTAACATAACTTTTTTAAAGTTAACTTTTGGTAAGTTGAAACTACGCCCTGTTGTGCTGTACTGCATCAGTGCGGGAAGTGACACCGTTCTGCGTGAACCCGGCCACCGACGAAAAGGTCCCCGAGCACTTCTGCGGGACGAGTACCGTGAAACCAGGAAGCAAGATTCAAAACTGCTCCGAGACGTGCACATCAGAGTGAGTAACTTAAGTCAAACCACGCAATGTTGCGAGTGACAATTCCCTTCTGTAATCTGTACAAGCCTTTTGGCTCACCTACTCTTGGGTTTAGGTTAGTGTTAAGAAGAGCACAAACACGCCCTGCGTACTGTACTTTACCATGAAATACTAAACTTGTGCTGGTGTGAAGCCATACATCTTAAATAACTTTGGGTTTAAGGAACTTTAATAAAAACTGAAATAGTAACAACAGAAATACGAAGTCTCTTAACTCTGTGATGATCAGGAAACGTTTGTAGTTGCAACAGCTGCCGCTGAAGCCCCCGCCAATCCGCAGTTAACAGCGACATCTAGTGACTTTTTGGAACACAAAAGACTAACTTAATTTTGTCAAGTCTTAGTTCTTCGAAAATTTAAATAACCGAATCTAGTTTTCACCATGAAGTGGTTTTCAAAAGGAAACAATTTACATCTACAGATGGTTGACCGAACCGTGGAGCCCGTGCACCGTGACCTGCGGTGGTGGAATCCGCAAACGACGCGTCTACTGCCAGCGGGGCAGCGTTCCCAACAAAGTGAATCTCGAATCATATCTATTATTTATTAAACATCATACTTATGCTATTACTAATATTATTTTAATTAAATAATAATATTAATAAATAGGTGAATTCAATACAAAATATCTGTGGCAAAATTGAACCTTAGGTTGCCGATTCAGAGTGTCTCAGCAGGACCCAAGGAGCGAAACCACTGGAAGAGGAGTCGTGCAACCAAGAGGAATGCCCAGCCTGGGCTCATGGACCCTGGTCTGTGGTAAATCCTCTGTTAAATTTACTATTTCGTTTATAAAAACTCAATCTTTACATACAGTTACGTAACATGATTTGATTATTTCTACTATAAATCAGTTAAGTATTACAATAGCGGTGTATTTTATTAGTGAATTAAAATGGCAGTTCAAAAAATATATCGGTAATAATTAAGATATTTAATTTGGTAACAGTATAGTTACAGGGGCTATTTTATGATTTTTAAGTATTATGATAGATTTTAGCGTACTCTATATTAGGCTGAACATAATATCTGAAATGTGTGACTAGTTTCAAGTTGAATGAAAACAGTGTTCGACGACGTGCGGAGACGGCATCCAGCGGAGGCAAGTCATCTGTCGCGACGCCCAGGGCCATTCGACCAACCTGTGCGATCCTTCAGAGAAGCCGGAGGGTCAGAAGCCCTGCAACGACGCCAAATGTCCGTCGCAGAAAACGACGCCGTTACCACTGGACAGTGCCGTGCCAAGGGGAGGGCAAAGTGAGGCAGCTGCCCAGGGCCCAGGTCGAGCTCGGGGCCCATTTTCGCCGTCCGAGGGGCCCAGAAAGGCCTCTAGTTGGGCCTTCAACTCCCAAGAATCATGGGTTTCGCCCAGGGCCCCAAAGTCCCTCGGCACGCCACTGCCACTGGACGAGTCGGACCTACACCAAGGTGAATCCGGCTTTCACTTTCGACCAAGTTAAATTGTAATTAAGTTGAAATGATCTCACAGACTGTCACATTGACCTGAAATATTATTATTCGGCATTTCAGTGCAGCGGCTCAAGTTTCACTCGGAATGATTCTGAAAATGTTTGCCTTGAAATTATCTTAAATACAATTTACAATAAATACTATTGTTAAGTTAATAGTAATATGATTATTTCATCCTGCAGTAACTCAGTTTTCACTCTTCGACGATACCGACGAGCTGGAAGGACCGCACCAGCAGTCGAAGCAAAATCCCCCATTGGCTGCTGCAGAAGAGGACACGCCCTTCTCGGCTTTGAAATCATCCCGGATTGGATTGCACTATTCTCAGCCGGTTTCGACGGAGCCGTCGTAAGTTGATTATTTACCAAATATTTGTAGATTGCACCCGATTTTAATTGTGAATAAGTAATTTTAGGCTGGCGAATCAACGATGTTATGTTTAATTAGATAAATTAGCATATTAGCAGGTAATTGATTGAGTAACCTGTCTTTGACCTTCTCTAATATTAACTTGTGATCAAATTATAATTAGTATTTACTATAATTAACCTTGTTTAAATTACTTTGTCTCATTAATTTTTTTTACTTTTATGTACATCTTGAAAACTTTCAAGTTAAGTTAGTTCCAATTAAATGCGATTATATATTTCAGTTAAGTTTAATTATTTCATTTACTATTTTATTAACGACATTTCTATCTATCTATCTGTCTATCTATCTATCTATTTATCTATCTATCTATCTACCTATCTATTTATCTATCTATCTATCTATCTATCTATCTATTTATCTATCTGTCTATCTATCTATTTATATATCTATCTATCTATATACCTATCTATCTACCTATCTGTCTGTCTGTCTATCTACCTATCTATCTACCTATCTGTCTATCTGTCTATCTATCTATCTACCTATATCTATCTGTTTATCAAACCGTCAACCAAACAATCTGTCTATCTATCCATTTTGTTTCTATAACTGTTACATACGTGTAGACATTCGTTAACTACACATTTAACATTAGAAGACCCAGGATTGATTTCAGTAATCCGTCCTGACTAATTACCTTGTTTACGTTATTTTGCTTAATTAAAATGAATATTCTATGAGCGTTTTTAAAACCCTTAAATTTAAGTAAATTACTATCATATATTTGTATTAAGTTAATTTTAATTCGCGTACTCTGTATTAACCATATTAACAAAACTACAAAAATACATGCTAGTTAGAAGAAACGATTTAATTTCATTATCTTGGGTTTAAAAATGACCTTATTTGAATAATTTCTCGTTAATTCAAGTCGGTGTTTCACATGCAAGTGTTGAAAACCTTAACATTTAGTTTCGGTTTTCAGTTGAATAGTTTAGATTCATTAATTACTTCTTTATTGGATACCAGGTTTATCGTTGGCGAATGGTCCGAATGCTCCGTAACGTGCGGTCAGGGAATCCGGAAGCGTCGGGTCAAGTGCCAGATCCTGATGGAGTTCTCCAGAACGGTGGCCGATTTGCCGGATCACGAGTGCCCTGGACGGAAACCGGAAGAAATAGAAACTTGCACCATGTCCGTTTGCAGGTCGTTAATCTTTAACGTATTTTTTTTTGGATTGACTTAAATTGATTAACCTAATTAGAGTCACGTTAAATAGTGACTTTAATTACAAATTAGTTATACAATTTAGATTAAATCTTAACGGTGTGTTTAGTTATAAATTTTTTTAGCATTATCTAATTGTAATAAATATTAACTGTATTATAAAATTAGAAATCAGTTCGGCATTAGTTTAATTATAATCAAATTTAATTGTGTCTTTAATTTTGAATTAGCTCGGCGCGGTTGTGGGACAAGGAGCAAAAGGACCAGACGTTCGACAAATCCGGAGAAGATCGAAAAGTGAATTCCGTTCTGTCGGCGGCGAACAAAACTCCGTCCGCTTTCCGATGGAAAATATCCGGCTTCACCTCGTGCAGCGCTTCCTGTTTGGGAGGTAGTCCCAGTTCCAGTTTTAATCTCATATTTGTTATTATTATTTTAATTTTATTGTTGTAATGTAGTCGTATATTACCAACTAATTAGATAAATACATTTTTAAAAAATTGATACATTAATTGCTCAAATCAATCCAGGTGTACAAGAGTCGGTAATTCAGTGTTTCCGTGGCAACGACAGCCAGCCGGTGAACCCGCAGCTGTGTTCCATAACTTCGCGACCGGACAGAATAACCCGGACCTGTAACGACGTTCCGTGCCCTCCCCGCTGGAACGTGTCGGACTTTTCCCGGTGCTCGCGCAGCTGCGGCGGCGGCGTCCAGACTCGTCAGATCCAGTGCATTCACGAAGTGGCACGCGGTGGATCCAATACCTTACCCGTCAACTTTGACCTGTGCCCGCAGCCGGCGCCCAGGACCGAACAGTTCTGCGGGATGATCGACTGCCCCGCGCAGTGGAAAGCGGGCAATTGGACCAAAGTATGGTCATTAATGGAACTTAATTCATTTCTAATTGATGCATTTCCACAAAATGTTAACTTTGATAATGCATTTGTATTTTCTTGGATAGTCCTGCTTTGAAACAAGCTTTGCTTTTATATAATATAATAATATTAATAACTTTATACTTCACGTTTTAATTATGATATTTCCCCATTTGAATTTCATTCAAATGGGGAAATTCATTTCACTTTAATTAATTATTAATTTGAATTTTTTTCCCTGCTCACTTTTCACTCGTCATCCGTAGTGTTCCGTCAGCTGCGGAAGCGGCTCGAAAACGCGTAAAGTCGTCTGCCAGCAGGTTCTGGCCCTGGGTCACGTGATCAGCAAATCCACCTCCGCCTGCACCGGAGCCAAGCCGGCGGAAGTGAAAGCCTGTCACTTGAAAGCCTGCGGCCAGGTGAAGACTAAAACGCCGCAGATCGTCTCCGTCGAGCAGAATTACGTTCAGCGTGACGTCAAGAAACGAGTTGGCCTGACTATTGGAGGAAATGCCACCGTCTCTGAACGGACCGATGTCGTGCTTCGCTGCCCCGTCAAGAATTTCGACCGGTTAGATTCATTTAATAGTAATTAAAGTTGATGACAGTTATATTCTTATTTGAACTTGATTCAATATTTGATTAGTTTTTGTGTAGTAAATGAATGATACTTGATACCAGTTAAATAGTAAATAACATATAGTAATAGTAATAACTCTAGTAACAGTAATACCAATAGTAATAGTTCTAGTAGTAAATATTGTATTGACTAATAGTGTACTGATTGATAGTTTAATTTAATTACTATTAAATGAGTTCGTTATGTATAAATTTAATGGAACTTTATTTATTTGAGAAACTAAAAACTCTAATTGACTTCCATTAAATTCCAGGCGGAAGATCGTGTGGAAGAAAAACAACGAGACTATTCATTCGGGAAGCCGTTTTGAAATCAACCCCAAGCAGTTACTCGTCATCCGGAATATCAGCGCCAACGAGAGTGGAATCTATTCCTGCTGGGGTAAATCCAACCTCAAAACAGCAGATCGACATGTTGTTGACATGTTAATGACATGTCAAAATAAGTCGGTTTTCTTTATTTGCATAGAATCAAATTAATCACATTTAATTCATTACAGCCGGCGAAGTATCTGCACAGCTATCGATATCAGTCCGCACCATTCGAGACACGGAGCTATCAGCGGATTTTCAGTCGAAATCGCCTAAAGGTAAGTTTGTTTTTTTTCTCTCCAGAAGTTCTCCAGGATTCTCCAGCATTCTTGAGAATCCCCCAGAAAGCTTCCAGAATTTATCCAGAACTCTACAGGATTTCTCAAGAGTTTGCCCAGAAATTCTTTTAAAAATTGTCCAGAATTCTCCAGAATTTTTCCAGTATTCTCCAGAATTCTCCAAAATGTGTCGGAAATTTGTCCAGACTTTCCTGTAAGTTGTTCAGAATTTCTCCAGTCTTTTCCAAAAGTTGCCCAGAATTTTCCCGGAATTTCTCCAGTATTCTCCAGAATGTATCGAAAGTTTGTCTAGACTTTTCTCAAAGTTGTCCAAAATTCTTCAGAATTTCTCCAGATTTCTCCAGTTTTCTCCAGACTTCGTCCAGTCAGTCTGGAATTGAATGTTTGATGCCTTTAGGAAAAGAAAGGGGAAAACAGAAGGAAAAGAAGCCGAAGTTGAAGAGTGAAGTCAAGTCGAACCGAATCCTGGAGAAACTGCCGCTGATTTCAACGCCGGATGACGATACAGCAGACGACGAGGATGACGATTCGGAAGGAGTAATCCTAAAGAATACACTGAGTGGACACTTGTTGCCCAAGATGGATGACAGCGCCCCGCTTGGCAAACAGCACGCGGTTCAAAAGCACAAAGTAAATTTTTATGAATTTCCCTATTTACTTGCTATTTATATTGGCAAATTAAATTAAAATTAAGTATATATTTAACCAATTTTTGTTTTTAAATTATGTTATACAATATTGTGATATGTTGCCTTTTTTTCTGCGACTTAAGAAACAACCGGCGCCGGAATTATCCAAGAGGAAAGACCAGCAGGACGGAAGTTCCATTGCGGAGGTGCAGCCGGTATCGGCGGATCACGTCGCTGGAGAAAAGTCGAAGACTGGCGCCAAACGGAACCAGAAAAAGTCTTCAGGAAAAGGTAATAACGTCAGTTTATATCATTAAGGCTAATCTTATGCCACTAATTAGCGTATATGTGGGCTACCTTGTATAAACTAGCGAACTACTTTCTTTATAAACCTTACAGTCGAGTAAACTTTAAAGAACCAGTTAATTTAGTGGATGTTATTGAGTTAACTGATAGTTTAAATATCCTAACAAGGAATTAGATGGTGTGATTTCGATGTTTTTAAAGAAAATTTTTGAACAGGAAGAACAGAGACGAGCAAATACGAGTGGCTAATCACGCCGTGGTCGAAGTGTTCGCAGACTTGCGGAGGCAGCGGTTTCCAGGTTCGCGGTTGCCAGTGCCTGTTGCGGGAAAACAACATGACCAAATCGGTGGAGAGCAGTCTGTGCCACAACTGGGGTCTGCCACCGCCTGTCACCGTCCAGAAATGCGGTCTACCGGCGTGTCCTCGTTGGCAGACGGGCGCTTGGACGCCCTGTGCGCAATCCAGATGCTTCACTTGGAATACGGGTATCCAGATTTGAACCAATACCGTTTAATAAAGCTTATTTAGGTTTAATGCTGGTAATGCAAGCGTTTTGAGTCGTCTGAAATGGTTTCGAATAACAGCTCAAATTCGTTTTACGTATTATCTTGTTTCACTGCCAATGCCTGCGACCTTTTTAAGTGGACTGTTTTGTGGGGTGGTTATCGGTTTATCTGTATGTTCTATCTGTCTGTCTTTGAGTCTAGCTATTGTCCATCTATTGTCCATCTATGTGTATGTGTGTTAAACCATTTAATTCTCTCTAATCATGCGTCTGTCTATCTAACTCCCTATTCATCTATCTATCTATCTGTCTGTATGTCTGTCTATCTATCTATCTATCTAGCAACCTATCTCTGTATATTGTAGTTGTCTGTCTGACTATCTATCTATCTATCTATAAACCTTTCCCTTTATATGTGTACTTATCTGTCTGACTAACTATCTGTCTCTCTCTCTCTCTCTCTCTATCTATCTGTCTATTTATCTATCTGTCTGTCTATCTATCAACCTATCCGTTTATAACTGTACATATCTGTCTGACTATCTGTCTATCTATCTATCAATCAAACTATCCCTTTATATCTATACTTATCTGTCTGACTATCTGTCTATCTGGGTATCCATCTAACTATTCATCTGTCTATTTATCTATTTAACCAACTATCCACCTGTATAAATATCATTCAGCCTAAACTGTTCGTCTCTCTATATCTATTTCTTTAGCTATCTATATCTATGTGTCTACCTACTCATTTATCTATCTACATCTCTCTCTAACTATCCATTTATATAAACCTGTCCGTCTACCTGTATATCTACGTCATCTGTCTTCACTGGCCATCTGTCTGCATCTGTCTATCTGATTATCTATCCGTCTACCTATCCGTCTATCTATACCTGCCTATATCATCTAACTATCCGTTTATCCATATATCCATCCATCTATCTACGATTAAAGACTGCAATTCTTCATACATATCAACAATGCGGCAGTCCTTTTCCCACTTTTTTCCATTAAAAAAAAGTTCCCCGCAAAGTTTCAGCTCTTTTTCTGTTGAATAACTCTAGTTTTCCCGGTTAATAGGCAAGATAATAGTAACCGTTATGTAGTTTTAACTCATTACATTCGTATTACAGTGTATTCCTGTCTGGATATTACGTAACAATTCTGAACTGAGTGTTGACGTGTGTACAGCGCTGCAGGTACGCGAAGTGACTTGCCGTTTGCCCGGCGGTAGCGACGTGCTGGACCCGGTTCTGTGCGACGAGAACGACGCGCCCCTCCAGAAGAGAGAGTGTTACAACGAAAATTGCCGCGCCACCTGGAAGATGGCCGACTGGACCAAAGTACTTTCAGTAACCCATAATCATTTAAATTTTAACAGCATTAATCATTATATTAACTTCTCATTTGCGTTTAAGATTGAATTACGAACTTGGAATAACAATCTTAAGTACATAACATTTAAACTTTAATTACCGTTTTAGTTTCTTAGCTTTTGAACATCATTACTGGCCAATAACCATTTAAATTTAACAGCATACATCATATAAGTATTGTGTATTTCATAAGCGCAAACTGTTACGGAAATGAATTAACTTTAAGTGTTAGGTTAAGTTTAAGGTTAACAGATATGCTAATATGCGGATTCGCGGTAACACCTGCAGAGATGAAATCTATTCAAAAATCTATTACTGTCGGTATAACGTTGTAGTCAGTATGTGATTAATGAGCATCTTAATAATATAATATAATAAAATAATGAGGGATAACCGAGGAAAGTTAAAACGAAAGCGAGGAACTAGTTAATCGTTCCATTTGCTCAATAGTGTCGCACAGGAGCTTTCACTTGGCCATTTCCACGCGCGAATGGCTTTTTTAAAAAGAGAAATATTCATTTTCCCCTATTTCTGGAAAATGTTGTGACTCGGTCGTTTAGGAAATTCTCCCACCGATTATTTTCTGGAATGAATTGTACGTTATATCATATCGCGTATTTCTGTTTGTATATAATCGTATGTTGATTTTTGTATGATGCATGTTTGTTGTAGGGTTGTTGATATTCGTAATTATTTACCACTAATATATTCGTCATATTCAATGGAACGATGGGTAGACAGATAGGTATGTAGGTAGGTAGGTAGATAGACAGAAAGGCAGATAGATGGTTGAATAGCTGAATCGAACGATGCATGTATAGATAGTTACGTAAGAAGATAGGCAGATAGATAGTAGATGGATGGAAACGATGATGTATAAATAGAAGCGTAAATAGATAGGCAGATAGACAGAGTGAATGGATGGATGGAAACGATGGATGTATAGAGTTACGGAAGTAGATAGGCAGATAGATAGATGAATGGATAGATGGAAACGATGGATGTATAGATAGTTACGGAAGTAGATAGGCAGATAGATAGAGGAATGGATGGATGGAAACGATGGATGAATAGATAGATAAGTAAGTAGATAGGTAGATAGATAGATGAATAGATGGATGGGACGATGGATGTATAGAGAGAAGGGATAGGACGCAAAAATGCAGTTAGATAGATGAATAGTTGGATGGGATGATGGATATATAGATAGTTATGTAAGTAGATAGGTAGATAGATGAATAGATGGATGGAAACGATGGATGTATAGATAAATACATAAATAGATAGGCAGATAGATAGTAGATGGATGGAAACGATGGATGTATAGATAGCTACGTAAGTAGATAGGCAGATAGATAGATGAATAGATGGATGTATAGATGGACGCGTAAATAGATTGGCAGATAGACAGATAGATAGATGAATGGATCGATGGAAACGATGGATGTGTAGATAGATACGTAATAGACAGGTAGATGTAATTGTTTCTAAAGTTGTAATTATTGTATATATTAGATAGTACGCATTATATATTTGAATATATATTTATTTATCATATACTTGCACGTGTTTTTAGATATTTGATATTTCGATGTCATATTATAATAGAATACCACTACGTAACATCACTTTTAAAACAAGGTTCCACCAAAGACAGCCACATCGCCGATGACGAGTCCATCTACTCCGCTGTCGACGAGGAGGAAACCAAGTCGCGGCGTCAACTGACGTCGATTGATGATCGATGAAAATCCGCGTCGTAAATTGCAGTCCTCTTGTGTTCGTCCATTGATTTGTCATGACTTGACCCAAAAGTATTAAGATTAAGATAATTGAGTTTTTTTTTAATGTTTAATCTGACGGTGTTGATTGTAATGGTCGTGTTAAATTAATAACGTTTGATTTGTCGACATGATTTGATTAATAGTGGATACGTTGGTCCGTAATGCAATACAAGTGTTCAATCGAGTTGAAATTAATCTTTGTTGACTGTTAATACGATTTAAAGTTGAAATACTTACTCATGGATAAGATAGCGCAGTTGTTCACGTTAAATGAACTGGTTATGTTGGTTTGATTTGAAGTGAATTAACTTAAAACATTAATCGTACTTGAATTTATATCCAGTTAACTGAAACTTAAATCTAACGTATTTTTTATATTTATCTTAAAATTATTTAAGTTGAAGGAATTTGACTTTTACCTATCTATGGGTCGATCAATCTATCCGTCTATCTATCTAACTATCTGTCTATCTATTTGTTTTTTATTTATCTGTCTACCTATCAGTCGATCTATCTTGGCAGTTAGTCTAACTATCTGACTGTTTTTATGTCTATCCGTCCATCTATCTACCTATCTATCCATCTATCTATCATTCCACCTGCCTATCTATTTATCTATCTATCTGCCTATGTCTATTTATCTATCTATCTATCTATCAATCTAACTATCTATCTATTTGCCTATTTGTCTATCTATCTATCTGACGGTGTGTCTAACTATCTGACTGTTTTTATCTGTACCCGTCTAACTGCCCATCTATTTATCTATCCACCTAACTATCTACCTATCTGCCTATCTATCTGTCTATCTGTCTACTTGTCTGACTGTCTATCTGTCTTATCTCTCTGTCCGTCTATCAATCCTATATGTCAATCTGTCCATCTATTTATATATCCATCTAACTGTCTATCTATTTGCCTATCTGTCTATCTATCTATCTGACGGTGTGCCTAACTATCTGCCTGTTTTTATCTGTACCCGTCTATCTAACTGTCCATCTACTTATCTATCCATCTAACTATTTACCCATCTGTCTATCTATCTATCTACTTGTCTGACTGTCTATCTGCCTATCTCTCTATCCTTCTATCAATCTATTTATCATTCTGTCTGCCAGTCTATCTGTCTGTTCATATATCTTTGTATTGGAATCCAAATCCATAACTAAATTAACTGTTGATACATGTATGCAATTATGTAATTTTAAGTTGAATTTGCTTTAGGGAAAGTTTTACTGAATGGCTCATGGCTTGGGCTGGCGTACACGAGCTTTTGGCGTCGTAAAGGGCGCGTTAAAAGGTCTGGTGTAGGACAGTCTTGCACGTGCCTTTGGTGGAGTTACTTACCCTCGAGTTTCGATTGCTCACTCGCTGTGTTGTCGATCAATCAGCCCCTGTCCTTTGACAAATCGACTGAGGATTTTATTGCCTTCGAGTAAAGGTATGGTAACTGTATTATTCCTGTCTATCTATGAGTCTATCTATCTATCTGTCTATCTATTTATCTATCTATCTATCTATCAATCTATCTATCTGTCTATCTATTTATCTATCTATCTATCTATCAATCTATCTATCTATCTATTGATCTTTCTATCTAACTGTCTATCTGTCTATCTATTTATCTGTCTATTGTCTATATGTCTGTCTGTCTATCTATCTATCTATCAGTCTGTCTATTTTTCTACCTATATATACCTATCTGAGTGTCTATCTATCTATGTATCTATCTGTGTATCTATCTACCTATTTATCTATCTATCTATCTATCTATTTATCTATATATTGGTCTGTCTATCTATCTACTTATCTACCCTATCTACATACCTATCTGTCTATCTATCCATCTAACTGTCTATCTATCTACCTATTTATCTATCTACGTATCTGTGTAACTATCTATTGATCTTTCTATCTAACTGTCTATCTGTCTATCTATCTACCTATTTATCTATCTGTGTATC
This sequence comes from Leptestheria dahalacensis, assembly GCA_022114935.1. Lineage (NCBI taxonomy): Eukaryota > Metazoa > Arthropoda > Branchiopoda > Diplostraca > Leptestheriidae > Leptestheria > Leptestheria dahalacensis. The sequence continues at coordinate 62,230 of JAIQCU010000165.1, read as the reverse complement.
TATTAGTCTGTCTATCTATTTATCTATCTATCTGTCTATCTATCTATCTAACTGTCTATCTATCTATCTAACTGTCTATCTATCTACCTATTTATCTATCTACGTATCTATCTATCTATGGATCCATCTATCTGTCCATATGTAAATCTATCTATCTATCTACCAGTCTATCCGTTCATCGATCTATTTCTGTGTATGTCATCAACGTTATTTAGTTTAATATTCCTTTTTTATTAAAAACACATTTGCAAGACTGAAAACGAGATAGTGGAATGAAGTGAAAGTTAATTAAGAGCTTTATTTAATTCCAATTAACTACTGAATTAGTTACCAATGGGGCCTAAGTAAAGGTCAGCGTGTTATTAAATTCTACCCTGAATTCCTTGTTCTCTAAATTAATTTCTTTGAGGATAGTCATAATTAATAACTCTACTCAAGTTATTTTAACCTTAATGTATTGAATTTAATTCAATCCCGTAGGTGCATTAACTGTTATATTCACTAACAGTTTTATTACTATTGCTATTAAGATAATACAGTTACAGTATTGCGACCTTAATGTTAATACTATCACCTTTATTGTTATTAATTAAACTAACTGATTTAACTTCAGTCTATTGAAATATGATTCTATATCACGCAGAGGAAAGTAAATTAGATTTTCTTCGTAAATTTTCATTTTTAAGACCCCCAAAAATTTATCGCAATTTATAATAATTGCCATAACTGTAAACGTCGAATTAAACCAAAATTAGGAAATTCAACTGTATTTACGGTCATTTTCAGATTCCGGTATTTTGTCACGTCCGCTTTCCTGTCATGTGCGTTTTGCGTTTTCACTTGACTTATTTTCCCAAAAAACAGAAAGATAGAAAATAGAAAATAGAGACTATACAACACGATAGAAAATTCACAGGAATTTCGAATAAAACAGTTATTTCCTCTGTTTTTTTTTACATTTAAACTATCGTCTCCCTTGCCATTGTGGAATCCGAAGAATCACAGCAATTCTTGTCATTATTTACCGCCGGTCGTTTTTTAATTCTGACTTAATAATTGATTCAATTTAATCGATAATATAATAAATACATTATATAATGTCAAAAGTATGATTTAGCCAATATATGGAGAAAAAAACGGATCTATTTTCCCAGCGACATTTTCTCACGAGCCTATCTGCATAAAACACGCATGGGAAATAGAAAGTTTTCCACGAACCAGCTCTTTTTTATTGTTTGGTCAACCTTTACCTCGTTGTACTCAAGACTTGATTCTAACTCATTTCACGCTGTGAAACCCTCGAACATTAGATTAGACAAGATTTTAGACTCGAAATCGCAAGATTCCCAAGGTCAACGGTAACCGTGGAATCTATGGGGTAATATGAAAAAAGGGGGCTATTGGAGGGGTACAGTTTGACTGCTCATAGCTCTTAGAGTTTCAAAGTTATAGCTACCAAAAAAATACTAGGTATAGATCTAAGAGTACTCTATGGACTGGTAAAAGTTTCATTGAAATCGGACTGTTAGTTTAGTCGAAATAAAATCCTAAAGTTTAGAAATTACAATAATCGCCCGTCATTCAGGACCCGTTTTCTTGGCTCTAGACTGTACTTACTGCCTGGTGGTGATGTCAACGATTCGACTCGACGCGACTTGGCCCCGAGTCGAGTCGAGTCAAAGTTGAGTTAAAGTCGAGTCAAAGTCGAGTCAAAGTTGGGTCAAAGTCTAATCAAAGTCTAATCAAAGTCGAATTAAAGTCGAGTCAAAGTCGAGTCAAAGTTGGGTCAAAGTCTAATCAAAGTCGAGTTAAAGTCGAGTCAAAGTCGAGTTAGAGTCTAGTGAAAGTCGAGTTAAAGTCGAGTCAAAGTCGAGTCAAGGTCAAGTTTCAGTCGAGTCAAAGTCGAGTTTAAGTCTAGTCAAAGTCGAGTTTAAGTCGAGTCAAAGTCGAGTCAGTAAAGTCGACTTAAAGTTGAGTCAAAGTCGAGTCAAAGTCGAGTCAAAGTCGAGTCAAAATCGAGTCAAAGTCGAGTTAAAGTCTAGTCAAAGTTGAGTCAAAGTCGAGTCGAGTCGGTCAAGTCGACTCGCGTCGGCTATATATTCGACATTAGACCCCAAGTCGATCGAGTCGATTTGCAAAATCCCTTAGTCGAGTTCACCGCACAACGTCCGAGTCGAGTCGAGTCGGTTGTTTCTGGTTACCTCAAAGGTGCCTTGATGTCTGGTACAGTTGCTGTTTTTCCGAGGTCACGACCCGGGGGCGAGTGTAGTACAGTCTAGAGTAAACGGGTTGTGAATGGTGGGGAATTTGTAGTAATTTGCCATGGCGAAACTAACGGACCGATTTCAACGAAACTTTAAGAATGCATTAAGTACCATTAGATCTAGACTCAGTATTTTTGGGTTGCTCTAGGTTTGAAAATGCGGGAGCAGCACAGGATACTACAAATACCGTCTCTATAAAGGGTTAATGGTATTTGTCTATGTTATTCTAGGTATAGTGTTAGTGCTTGATCAACAGATAGACGTTCAACATGCGAGATTTTCTTATCCGTTTGATTAGACTAAGTTATTTTAGCTCATTAGAGGTTAGGCATTTGCACGAAGCGCTTAAGAATCCAACACAACAGCACGAGTTGATTAGTTTGAGAAATCGTTACAGTTTATCTTATGTGTCACAAGGTAAGTGACCTGTCTAGCTATCAACTTTAAGTACTGAACTATCACCAAACTATTAATGAATTAGAGTTAGGATTATCATAATTTGATTACAGTACCAATCAGCTGTCGACCAATCCGTAATTTCCGATGGTTAAAAGTTTAATCTTGATAAAGAGATAGTTAGCTATTAGTTAGTAATTATGTAGCTAAGGTTATCATGATTTGTCAACTATCGGTTAATCTAGAGTTTCAATGTTGAATCAATTAAATGTTGAATCGAATAAACATTAGAATCATCCAAGGTAAGTGAAACGCACCATGGACCAGACGGTTCACTTATCGGTTCATTTCTGCCTCAAAATGCGGTTTCCATTTTCGAGGTAATTCTACTTAGCCCCGGGATGTAGGTTAGAAAGTCACGTTTTCCTCTCCTTTTTTCTTCGGTTCATAAAATATGATCAAAACTGATGGGAAAACCTATTGCAGATTTCTATAGTTATCGTTCTAATTTAAGATAATTCAAGTTTTCACGGAAATGCAATATTCACTACCAGTAGACTCAAATTCAACTTAACGTTCATCGTTTCAACTTTCAGTAGTATCCTGTTCGCGTTTAAGTTCATCTAGCACACTTAGCGTGATTACACTTTACATTTGGCATTAGCCATTAACTTTGTATTACTTATATAATATCTTGAATAGGAGAAGGAGAATCCTGATTCTCGCTTGGGGTACTTCTGTACTGTCGTGCAAAGTCGAGTCTCTCGACGCTATCATAGAGAGTAATCTAGCATTAGTGATCTGGTATGAGTGTACTAGCATTAGCATTAGTATCTAGCATTTAGTATTCACGGTATAGTTGTAACATATTTAGTTATGGCATACTTAGTATTAGCATTTAGCATAAGTAACCTAGCATTAGCATTTGCATTAGCACCTAGCATTTAGTATTCACGGCATGGTTATAGCATTTTTAGTTATGGCATAGTTAGCATGAGCATTTAGCATGTAGCGTAAGTAATCTAGCAATAGCATTAGTAACCTAGCATTAGTGAACTAGCATTAGCATTAGTAACCTAGCATTAGTGAACTAGCATTAGCATTAGCAGCTAGCATTTAGTATTCACGGCATAGTTGTAACAGTTTTAGTTATGGCATATAGTTAGCATTAGCATTTGTAGCATAAGTAATCTAGCATTTAGCATTAGTGAACTAGCACCAGCATCTAGCATTTAGTATTCATGGCATAGTTGTTACATTTTTAGTAATTGGCATAGTTAGTATTAGCATTTAGCATCATAGGTAATCTAGCATTAGCATTTTCCATTCTATCATACACGTTTACATTATATTGCTAGTGTTGTATGTTTTTCATGTATTTAATTATTATTATTAATTACTGATTATAGTTTATTAGTGATCGCTATGACATAACAGCATTACTGATACAAATGATTAATTCTACATTAAGTTAAATCTATCAATTATTATTTACTGTATACAATATTCATTACTATTATGAAATTAACTTACTATTTTTAAACATGATATCATGAAACAGGAAAATGAGAATCCTGTTTATCGCCTGGGTACTTCTACTGTCGCACCATGAAGTCGGCGGTCTCCCGACGCTGGGGAGCAGTAATTCCAGCGTCTCCGTCTCTTCATCGGTATCGTCGCTGTCGGTGAAGATGTCATCGTCGACCTCGTCCGCATCGGTATCGACCAGCGTCAGTCAATCCAGTCCGCTAAATACAACCAAAGAAAAGGAAGAAGAAATCAACCTCCCTCCAGCGATTCCAGAAATCACTACGGTTACGGTTCAGGTATAAAATTTAATCTTCATTCACGGTATAATATCTTTCGAATACTACAATAAGTGAAAGCGTGAATCTGTTCATTACCTGGTTTCCGTTTTTTCTAACCGCTGGTGAAGACGGCCGACGAAGAAAGAACGACAGATTCCGCTCCAGTTGAAGTGGAAAAGCGCGGCAAGAATGACGGACAATCGGCAGGGATATGGTTAATGGGTAGAAACACCAGTGACAATCAGTTTTACTGGAACATTCATGGTAAATCACAACTTGATCCTTGTTTCTTTTAAAGTTAATCAAACAGTAATTCCAAAGTTTATTATTCCTATTATTAATTAATTACATCGTGATTGTAGTTTAATAACAAGGATTGTGATTAAATAGCATGACGAAATTAATGTTATTTTATTTTAATTTGCAGCGAAGCACAACGCAGGTTCCACGCCCGAGATATCGACTCTCACTGTTGTAGCATTAACCGTAACCGCTCTGTATCTCTTTTAAAAAAACTTATAAAAATACTGTTTTTTTTAAATAATTGACTCTGTGTGTAGCTCAAAAAGAAGTAAAACATTATGTACCTAGAGATACAAATACACGGTTTATTTACAAACGATTAACTAAGTTTTAATTGACTCGTTCACTGTAAGGGACCGGTGCACGCAGGACGAGTTTCTTTGACTTGTCTTTCTCGAACGTTATCTCCAGGTCTCGTAGATTCCACGGCTCCACGTGCGTGCTTCTGTACGCTTCCAGGTGCAGGGTGCCCGACGCGTTGGGACCTCGGACGGGAACCTTGAACTTGGCGTTGAGACCGTCGCAGTAGTTGTTGTTGGTGTCACCCAGGTCGAGACCCCCGAGTATGATGGGTTCCCCAAAAACCGACTTTGCTGCTTCAGAGCTATGAAGTAATTCAACGGTTTTGGTGAAATACTCGGATTTCTTTAAGCCAGACTCAATTTTCCACTTGAAGACTGCCCCGCTACCCAGGGCGAAGAACCCGCCCACGACCGCAATGCGGGCCAGCATCCGATTCTGCATTGCGTGTAGGATTCCTGTACATATGCGGATAAATAAACTCTTGGAATTCAAATTGAATTTCAAATACAACTTACTGTATGTTTTTCAAACTGCAAAACGACGAAAATGTAGCAGCTGTCGTCTGCTTTTTTCTTGTAACAGTGCTTCCAATTTGGCTTAATTCACATTACAGGTTACAAACTTATTACCCTAAGTTTATTTGAAGCTCGTTTTAATCAGTAACAGAAACAAAAACTACTATAATTTATATTTCAAAAAAAATCAACCGATGCCCTGCGGGTGGATTACATCTTGCCGTACGGGGTTATCAATTTGGGCGCGTTACTATTCCAATCGAACAAGGCCTGTCAGCAGAAAGAAAGGTCCAGCATTTCGTCAACAAGACTCGCATAACTCATGTCCAACAGGCCTTTCTCTCCCTCGCTGTTCAAAGCTATGTCAACAGCACTGACGTCCCGCGACTGGATTGTGAAACTCGAATTCCCTGTCGCCGAAATCTCGCCGATCGAAGAGGCGAACGAGGTTTCCAGAAGTTGTAGCAGCTCGTTACTAGCAGAAATACCGTGATCTAAAAAAAAATTAGTCGTAAGTTAATAACACTGCAATACAATAGTTACTCGTCACCTGAAAACGACAATGTTAAAGTTTACTCAAATTACTTAAAATCAAATACACTGTTTTTTTAGTTACCATTTGCAACTGAAGAAAGTTGCGCCTCTAGCGGGCTAAACGCGATGAGATCAGGCGGTGAAGTGGCTGCAGCAGCCGAAAGTTGACTCAGTTTCTTATATCCTGGTTTGCCGTTTGATTTGATGCTGATTCTTCTCACGGGATCTTTTACGGCAGATTGGGCTGCTAGAGTTTTGCCAAACTCGGTCCTCCCTTGAGCTGACTTTGGAGTTGAGTCACCAGCGAGCTTTGACGGACTGGAGCGTGAAGCTCCCGCAGCTCGTTTACCAACTGCGCGTGCCCCAGCTTTAGGTCGTAGGCCTGGAATGAGATTCGGCAGACGGGTTAGCGCACCCACTGTAACTGACAAGCTTATTTCACGTAAGTATCAAATACAGCGTTTGATTTTGACTGTTTTCCCAGGTAACGATGATAATGTTGGAAACATTACGAATCAATTGTAATCAATTACAGTATGTCACTTTAATGTCATAACAAAGTCATAATATCAACACAACATTACCATGCCAAGTTTTAACCTGGTTCCTTATACATAAATTCTATTATTATTATCTTTTAATAGCACTGTATTTCCCACACCTTGCAAGGCTGGAGTCAATCCCAAAACTCCCTGAATTCCGGATGGCGTCGACGATATTCTTGCATTTGCCCCGTTACAGTCGGGTGTTAACGGAAGTAGCTGCACCGGCCCGGAAGGAGTACCGGGCACCGTAGCTCCCCGTGTTTGACTGTTTTCCTGCCGCTGGTTTACCAGTGAACTCCATCGATCGTAGACTTTCTCCAGGAGGTTGACTGTGTTCTCCAGGGTCGCAGCTCTGTCCCGTAACTGGTTAACTTCGTCTAGAAAATAAATAATAGCCGTGGTTCATAATTGAGGTTGTATACAACTTAAAAAAAAAAAACAGTTGAATTTCAAATTTTATACAAATTATAAAGTAATTACAACTGCAAAAACAACTATATCAATTACAGCGTTTCATTTAAAAGTTAATACAAATATTACAAATACGGCTGAAATATTTTAAAGTTTACAGACTATACTTCTATAACATTAACAATTACTAATGACGCTTCTACAGAACATAAAGACTCACTAACACATTAATCGGTAACAACGTCAGAAACGTAATAACGAGTAACGAGAAATGACACAAGGTCAACGGATCTTCATTTTTAATTCATTGTGATTTGGAAATAATTTTATTTACCTCCGATTGACGGCAGATTCAGAGCAGCTATTCCCTCGACTTCCCGGTTTAAGGCGAAGACAAGTAGATTAAAGAAAGCGGGAAGCTCCACCCGGCCGTCTTTATACTGGAGCTCGTACTTCGTACCCTGTAAATGATAATATTATGATTAACATAAATAGTTATGCGGGAGTTTATGAAATTGTGTTAATTTTACGTACGCTGTGTAAACTCTGGTAATTCTCAATCAACTGTTTCGGTACTTTCTTCAGATATTCACTGGCGTCCAGTGTGGCCTTGTCCGTGTCCTTCTCCAAGATGCTGCGGATGACGCTCCACGAGGTTTCGTCGGTGCGGGCAAAATCACTGACGGGTTTCCACAGACCGCCGAGTTCCCGCGCCTTAACTTCTACAGTTGTCCTCAGCTCTTGAACGTTAAGAACACGTTATGTTTTGAATGATTCGGTTTGATCATGTGACACGACAAACCTCGCAAGACTTCGCTGTTGCCGTAGTCGCAAACGCTCTCTCTGCAGAATCCTGGGGTGGACGGATCTTTAACCAGAGTTTGAAGACTGTGCTTTGCTTCGACTTGTTGTCTGCAGTAGTCCTGGTAGCGTGTAACCAAAGTCCTAGTCACGACAGAATAAACACTGACTTGCGATGAATTATTAGGGCAATTTTTTTAAAAGTCACATCTATTAGTATAACATTCTATTACGAATATTGTCTTCTTAACTTCTGAGAAGAATTACATTAATCAAAATATTACTCGGATAAAGCTTTCTGCTCTTGGTATCTGGACGCGAGTTCTCGACTGATGTCTGCCGTGTGCTGCATTTGAACCGAGATTTGCCCAGATAGAATGTTGGCGGCTAAAGTGAAACTCGGCCCACTCTTCTGACTCCAGTCTGGTGGTCTCAACAGACCAGCTTCAAGGCTTCCCAGTTTTTTACGGACGACGTGGCACGCTAATGAGGCCAGGAGCTGGACGAGTTTTTCCCCGTTGGGCGAGAGGAAGACTGCTTGATTGATGTGTCCTTGCATGAAATTGCTATTTTTCTGTATTAAAAAAAAACAGAATTGTGTCACGGATCTTGCGATCTGATGTTGTTGCGACAAGACTTACTTCCTGAATTTCTGTTAACCACTGATGGAGGATCTTCCGAAACTGTGCCTCCTGTTTCTTGTCGATAACAGGCCAGACGTCACGGAAAACCTGGGCGGTTCGTTTCGGGTCGAGCTGTTTGAGGAGGAAATAAGTGACTTCCTCAAAAGCCTTGCGGTTGGGTATGTTAAACATCTGGCTGCTGAAGTCGGTGTGATACTTAGCTTTCATTGCCTCGCTGTCAAAACCCAGGACACGTAGATAGTTGTAAAGAATGTCGTGATAGCAAAGCTCGCCAGTGTCATTCGACTTTAAGGTAGCCATGATATCTTTTTCAAAATAACGGAATTCGAAAGTGTTAACAGGTAGTAAAGATAACTGTGACTGTGTGGTCAAAAGACGGTGAACGACAGTTTCAGTCGGCAAAGTATTCTTTTGTTTACACCCGAAATCCGTTCTTCAAATTTGAGTTGGAACTAGGTAGAAGCGTATTGCCTCGGGAATGGTGTTGCGCTAGTGCGAAATACATGGAACTTGTCTTGGAAGAAGGATCACGTCTTGAATACATAATTTGCATTTTATAATGAACTTAATCTTTTTATTTGTACTCTGTTTTCACGGTAAACTGATGTCATTTTAGAAAGTCATCGCAATTTTGTGAACCATGGGCTACTTTTTAAGTTATGGTAATAATGATAATAAGAACTTGATTGTGTATTTGCTTAATGTGGTCATCAAGCAGGGGCGTCACAGTCTCGGGGTTTAGAATCTCTACCGCAGAGTCACACGGCCTAATTTCTTTAAATTATTTATTCAGTATTATTAACCAGTTACTACGTTCTATCGTCATTTCAGTTACGCTATTATTCCTTGATTTAAAATAAAGTAAAAATAGCGCTTAAAACAGCTGTCCGTTCTTAACGGTTTGCTATTTTGCCTGTTATTGTAATGCCAAGTACTTGCTCTAGAAATAAAAAAAATCCCTATATATTAAACGTAAGAAACTTTTGATCATAGAAATAGACATTTGTTCAGAGCTGATGTTATTTTGTGCTTTCTGCACAACATAACTTACGGTAACTTTTAATAGTTAAGTATTTAACCGCTCAGGAAGAATGGAAGATACTGTCAAGAAGAATAGAAGATTGACGCGGCGTCTCAGGTAAATGAAATACCATGAAACTCACAAGATATTACAAAATATTTTCCAGGATATATTATAATTTTAACATTATTTTGATGCATCATAATTTTTTTTTAAACTTGGGATTCACAGAGCAGGTAACTAATTGGGAAAATTACGAGTTTGCTAATTGGATCAACTAAAACTGTTTTACAAATTATCTGATACCTGTTATACATCCCATATTAAGTAAAACGCTTAGCGGGGAGTACCCTGATTAAATTTTTGTATTTATTATATAAGGCAATGTTGCGATAGCATGCACGGCTAGGATTATCTTAAACAGAAAAAAAGGACTAAATAATTTCGCTGGATAAATGTGTTTTTTCGACGCATCTGGAATGTCTCTTGTTGACCGAACCCACACGGAAAAAGGAAGCGTCAGCTGCGTGTAAGAACATAAAACATCAGTTGGAGAAAAAAAGTTAGATTTAAATGTTTGTTTAGGTTTTACCTAGCGAGCTGCACCGTAAAACTTGACGTTGACCAAATATAAAAACAAGTTGACGTTGATCCTGGCCTTGTTAAAAAGGTTCAGCACAGAGACTCCCTCGTACTGCATTTGGAGCAGGTCCTAACAAAGGTGAATACAACGGAAAATTAACATCAAAGGAAATAATATAAACTAACACCTAAAAGAGAAATATAAGCCAGTCTTTTGTTTAAGTTGTAATCAACGTATACCTGGATATTCAGTTGCACTTTTTCTACTTCGGTGCCCATAAATTTGGCCGTTATGTCGAAAACTCCGTGTTCTGCGGTAGGGGCAATACTGAACAGGATCGACTTCAAATGGGACGGTGTCATGCCGTCAATTTCCAGGAGTATGCCCTTCTGATGTAGCTTGGCACCCGAGTACTTGATGGCCGACTTGAGCTTAAGGGTCTTGACGTTCTTCGAGCTGGAAGTCTGCTGCTTGTGATGCTGCAGTTTCTTCTGCGTTTTGCCCGCCGTCAAATTCTTCAAGCAAGTATCCAAATACTGATGGTAGTACTCGGCCTGCTCTTCGTGGAACTTGGTCTTCTCTTCCAGGAGAACCTTGGTTTCCAGTAGTCTAGACAGTTCCTGCGATCTCGCTCGACGGTGCATCCTCATGTTGACCAAATCTTGAGCCAGGGACTCTTTTAGATCCTCGTAGTGGTTACCCAGCGAGAGGAAGCCGCTTTTCTCCAGGGTTCTCAAATTGCGGACTACTTTCATCTTCAGGTTGTAAAGAGAAGGTTCTGCTGCCGAGTCCGAGTTAGTCGGACTGTGAACCAGGCGGTGCGTATTATCCAAGTTGGGCTCGGCATTTCTCTTCTGCTGAGCCAGAAGCTGCGAGTAGAGCGTCTGTTCCTCTTCATCGACAGGTTTGATGAGGACCTCTTTGATGGTTTCTCCCTTCGAACAGCGGACAATGTTCACCAGCATCTGTTTGGTGTTGACAAAGAGCTTCTGGCTTTTCTCTGAACTGGGTGACGAAGTCAGTGGAAGCTCGTACTTGTTTGTCAGTGCTAAGGCGATTTCTGTCTTGGCGACCTCCTCCAGCGTGTTGAAAGTACCGACATTTTCCTTGTTATTGCCTGCAGCTGCTAGGAGATGATTGAGAGAGGGCTGGTTCCTCTGCGGCCCGAAATCGTCGAGTATCTGGTGCAGAGGATCGTCAGCCATCGGAGCTAAGACGGATTCGTATTCAACGAGCAGCTTGTGGACATCTGTCATTTCCCGTAGTGTCAAGTGGATGACGGGTCTCGACAGCATGGTCGCCTCCGTGTACTGATCCATTCCAAAGTGAATTTCTGGCTCGTCCACCTGAATGCATTTTTTGAAAAACGACTTGAACTGTTCGTGACAGTCGATCAGAAAGGTATTGAGGCACATCAAATGGGCGTTCTCCTCTCCGAAACCTTTCTTGGCGGCGGCAAACTGGAGTAGTTTAGCAATCTGGCCCAAGTTTTTCCGCTGCTCTGAAGTGACGACGTCCGTGGAAGAAACTGCGATGATACCGAAAGTATCGGGAGCGACGATAGCGGTATTCAGGTAGCGGTAATAGATCAAATTGCCGACGACTTTCAAAATCTCCTTCTCCGGTATGCTGGGGAATTTGGCGCGCAGTAAACGTGCCAGCACCTTGGAGAGATACAACATGCTGTAGGGAATTCTATTCACGTCCGAAGTGATGTGATTGAGGAAAGCCAGGGTAGCTTTCTTCAAATAAGCGATCGAGTCGTTGATGGTTCTCTGAACGGCTGGGTGTTCCAGTGCTTGGGCTGTGCTCACGTCGTAAGGCAATCCGCACGGTTGTCCAGTCGACACCTCCATTTGGTTAATCCAGTGCTTATAAGCTTCTATGGGGCTGATGCTGATGTACTGGCTGGAATCTCGAAGGATTTTGTTGACCAAGGGACTGAGAATGTCGCGCAGCATCAGGAGACTGTGTCCTTGGCGACTGGCGTTAAGAACCAGCGTGATTACCATGGGAGTGCCCGTAGTGACGTCATTCAGCGAGTCGACTTTGTGGTGTACTTCTTCTTCCAGGGCGATTTTTAACAGTTTTAAGAGGAGAAACTCCTCGCGCAGGTTCGAACCGTAGTTGTAGACCGACATGACGACCGGACTCATATCTTGAGGCTGGATGAAGAGCAGTTTGGCCAGGTAGCGCGGTTCCGTTTGCAACAGGTAGAACAGATGCTGGTACGCTTCGAGCTTTTGCTGGCCTTGTTTGGTCATGGAAAGCAATTCGATATCGGGTCTGATATCGGAAAATCCTCCCTGATTCTTCACCTGTTTACGTAGTTTGTGTCCATGGGCGACCACATCTTGCAGGGCGATCTGGTTCCTTACTAAAAGGCCGATCTTAACGTCCATGGATTTCAAGTCCTTCTCCAGTTTTTTATTGCGGCGTATCGTCTGGACGACTTCGGCCTTGAGCTGCTGCACTTGAAGTTCCTCGCGGAAGTCGCGCTGTCCAATGTCCAGTAAGTGCAGGAAACGCCTCAGGATCGGAAGGGAGACGCTATTTCCGGCGGTGATAGCCCGGAAGGCTTTCACGTCACGCCACCGACGCCAAGCAGCTTGGATCAGGATGATCTTACCAATGTGCTGAGCGTAAAAGAAGGTATTGTTGGAAGCTGCTGCCCTCTTCTTGGCTCTCCGCTCTTCACGGTATTGCAGGTAGCGCTTCCGCTGGATCGCTCCGCGCCACCAGGCTTGAATGCGGACAACTCGATCGATGTTTCTGCTGTAATGCTCCAGTTTCCTGGACAATCTGTCGCGTAAGAGGTAACCACGCGCATACGCCTGGAACTTGGTAATCAGTTTGTCGACTTCCTTGCGGTCCGAAGCCTGGCAGAGCTCCGCAAACATTGCTTTGACTTGGTCGCAGGTGAAGAGTCGATTACCGCGGTACTCGTTTGGTTTGGTCCACGAAACCTGCTTCAGTCTCGGGTTGAGGTACACAGGAATCCCTTGTTCCAAACGCATGAAAATCCAACTTTCGGGGGCAGTGACAGCAGCTACGTCGTGCTCGCGGCTGACAAAATCAAAATGACGTAAGAAACTCGTTTCCTGTTTGTTCGACAGCTTAACTGGAGCCATCAGAGAGCGCAGAGCCGTGCATCTCTCCGAGTTATCGCGAGAAAAATGCAGGTTCGATAACAGACGACACCAGTGAAGAGCCTCGCTGGAGAAATGATCAGACTTTCTGAGAACCTCTTCGACATCGTCCATGCTGAGGTTGTGATCGATGCCAGGTACTTGCCTCTTGGTGCTGGACAGCGTCTTCAAGAGTCTCAGGTAAAGCGGACCCAAATCGGCGTTGATTCCGTCCAAGGGAAGATTCATTAATACTTCCATCAAGTTCGGAAGGTTCTCAGAGGCTACACACTGGCTCAGAATGGTAAGCGAGTCCAGTTCCTGGCCGTCCTGACTATTGACTTCGTCGATGCGGTTCTGGATTTCCAAATGCGTCAGTAGGGGACAGTCGGCACGAGCTCGTACTTTCGAAGTTCGAAGGGCCGTCAGTGTTTCCATGTAACCTGTACATTCATATAACAGTTAATGTACCGTACGCTAAATTTCCATAACTTGTTATCTTACAACACTAACATAATATGAGGTGCATTTTCCGCACAACTTTAACGAGATACTATTTTAAAACGTTAGTAGTAATCAAGCGTAGCAAGGCATCAACATTTGAAAATTAGAGAAAGCGAAATTGAATAATTATGAGAACTGACTGCTTTTTAAAACGGAAGTCCAATATTAATAGATCGACGTAACTTTCGTAAATAAATTACATTTAACGCTACAGATAGATCGCTACGAAGCACTACAACATAATGTTTATACTTTTAACCAAGGAAGACTCGACGCTCTCAAACAGCTGCGGTTCTCCAAGGGTAACAAGCAGCTGCTGGGTACTCTTCGAATCAACGGCCTGGGTTACACGCGCTATCTTCGTCAAAGTAGCCAGCGCTGCGCAGATGGTGTCATAATCCAGATCCTCGCCTGTTAACGTGCGGAAGATTAGCATTTCCTCCTGGTAAAGTGGAGCGGCAAATTCCAGGACTTCTACTTTGCCGGCGGCTGCCTCCCGGCTGAACCCGAGAAGAACCTTCATCAAGTCTTGGCTGCTTCCTTGCACAGCCTGGTTCACAGCGGCGACGTAATGGTTGACGTTATCTTCCTGTTGGTTCACCTGTTGAATAGCCTGTCTAACTTCCCCGGTGATAAAGTCCCCGTCGCGAAGTATATCGGTCAGAATTTCGAGGTAACGACTTGCAAGAGGACTCCGTACATCATTCAGCTTTAGTTGGGGCTTTTTCAGGCATCGAAGCATATCCTCCACGTCTTTCTTCTCTACAGCCATAGCCAATTCGTCGAGCGCTGCAAACACGTTAACGCAGTCGACATGGTTTTGGATCTCTTCCTTCGAGAGCGAGTCTGAACTACCAGATTCGATTAGCTTATTGTCCAGAGCATCGACCATGGCACCATAATAGATTTGCCCCAGTGCGCGTTGGATATTTAGCAGTCGAGCAGCGGGTTTGGTGAGCGCCTGGAGGAGATCCTCGCTGTTTCTGTCCTTTAGGGCCGCGTTGATGGCAGAAATGGCGGCCAGGTGCTCGGAATCGTCCATCGGGAGTTCGTTCGCTAGAATTCCGCCGATCTTGCCGAACTGCGGAAGTGGGAATTTGGCGTTTTTCAGCTCGCGACTCATCGCGCGGATATCGTCCATGGAGAACTCGACGGTACCGTTCAGGTCCTGCATCTGCGGCGCCATTCCTGATGCAAACAAATCAATTTAGTAATTTTTTCCTTACAAAATTACTGTATCTAAAGACAAAATTGCACCTAAATTAAAGTGTTTACAATAATTGATTCATTCAGCATGTATGAGAAATCTAAAAAGGAAAATGTTAGATAAAAGGAGAGTAGAGAAAATACCAACCCAGATAAAAGAGATGCAGACTAAGCGCGTGAATGCAATAGATGACACGTGGCAGGTTCTTCTTCTCGAACAAATCCGTCGTCTCAGGCATGAAAATCCTGGGAAACCCCAGCTGACGCATAAACTCCAGCCACTGATGGATATTGTCCGTGTGACGGAATTTCAATCCCGATTGGCGGTAAATCTCCTGATCCGCGTCGTAAATCTTCTTCAAAGGCACCAGATCGGGGGCGAAACTGCACGCCAGTTTGGCCAGATAAACCCCGTTCCTTAAGTGCTCCTCCAGAGCCGTCGTCTCCGGTAAAGTCTCCCCGATACAGGCTTCGATCCACTTCTTGGTCTCCTCTAGACGACACAGATAGTCGTAGGCGATCTTCTCGTTCCGCTGTTCGTCCATCAGGTCAGCAGAAAACCGACCCGACTCTGCTCATCAGAATATAAATATATATAAATTAATTTTAGATATCAGCATTAGCCGATTACTTATTTCTTTTTAAGTCAAATATTTAGTTTAGTTTACTTTACTGTTTTCTCGTAAAAAACTGATAAGGGCTGAAATATTACGAGACGCAGTGATATTGTTGGGTTAGTAACAAAAGTTCTGTTATAAATAAAACTTGCTGACTCTGGGGCAGTCACCAAGTTGTCTGTGGGATGTATGCAAGGGCTAAGAATAGAATTCCTGGTTGAGCAATGCACACATAAAGATGCTGCGCATTTGAGCCCAAGCCCACAGTTTTTGCACCGACTCGATAGACAAAAAGCCTGTCGTAAAGATGAAGTTCACATGTCTCTTGTTGTTTGTGGTATTTCTGCAATTTCGCGCAGGTACTTAAAAGCGCAAATTAATTTTACCGGGGAAAGCAGTCTTCCCCTAAAGGCGAATAAAAGTTGATAAGCTGTTTAACTTTATTGTTTCAACTTTAACCTTTCATTGATTCAGGATTACACTGGTTAATAATAGTCAATTTATTTTATGTATATCTATAAAAACCACCAGAAAACCAGGAATCCATTAAACTAATAAAGCTGATAAGTTACAGTTGTGTTTCTAGTTTCAATCTTTAATTTAGGATTCACCCAATTCATTCATTCATTGCTGATAACTTACGTTTTACCGACGTTCTTTATAATCCTTTTTTTTAATTTTAAGAGTTGACAATTAATGTGGCTTAGCTACAATCTCATTAGATGAACTATTTTCTTAAGTTTATCAATAGAGTAACAAGTTAAGGTTATCTGCTTTAGGTGAAAGCGAATATATAGACCCAGGAGATCCTGAAGACATAGGACCTGACGCTCCCCAAGTTACCGCCCCGCCATCCCAGCAGCAACCGTATTTCGTTATCATTCAATTTCCCGTGTAAACCCTTGTGCAAATGTGTCGATGTCAAATTTAGCGTCCAAGAAGTAGCCCTAGACGAGAGAATCCGGTCCATTTTGGAGCACTTTAAGAAGGATGACCCGCGCGGATTGCCCGGAGCTCCAATCCCAGACCCCATGCCAATTCCCGATTTTGAGGGTCAGTTTTCCGTGGGGAAAATCCAGTTCTCAGAAGCAGAACTGCACGGACTGTCCCAGTTCAAAATCGAGTATGTAAGGACCGACTTGACGGATCTCAAGGTAAGAATAATAATAAGAGCAAAAATAGGATTGAACACCGAAAACTGAAGTAAATAATTAAAATGATAAAATAGTTAGTATAGCATCAAATAACACAGAATTATATGATGTAAAATAATATACAATAATACGAATAACATCTGTACAGGTTTGGGTGGAACTGTCGTTCGAATCTCTACAAGTCCTGGGTCGTTATCGAATGAGCTCCTGGTTGGGCAGGTCTTCCGGCAACTTTAACGTGACTCTGGTTGATGTCACCGCCGAGGGATACGGCAAACTTGAGGTTAACAGCGAAGGATCCCTTCAAGCTGCCAACATAACCCTGGATGTCCGCTTCAAGGACATTGCTATGAATTTCGATAATTTGGGCTTTTTCGGAAGTTTATTTCAAGTAAATGACTCTCACTGAATCGAATTCCCATAAATTCGTAACTTTTTTTCCTCTGTAAGGGGATCATCAACTCGGTCGGGACGTTCATCTTCGACTCGATCAAACCTCTCATCTTGTCGCAAGTTAACGACAATATTCAAAACGTACTGAACACCCAAATGAGGAGCCTGAATCAACAACTCCCAGATTCCGTACCAGTGATTGATCTAATGCTGGCACAAGCTCGTCTTCAGATGAAGGAAATGGACCTCGACCCTTTTGAGCTCCCCGACTTCTCGTACGACCTCAACTCGGGCATTCGAATGAAACTGACAAACGGGACTCTTGTCGGGCTTTCAACGATACACAGGTGCAGACTGAAATGAAATACTTGATGAGGAATGTTTGTATTAAAACAGTCATTGTCCCAATTCAGAAGCGGAGATCTGGCTCTAAACTATGTCAACGGCTCTGTCTCACTCTCGGTCCAAGCGGCAACGCAGCGTCTCGAGGCCAAGTACAAGTGGCATGCCGACTTTCGACTCTACACGTACACTGGGAAGCTTAGCGCACAGATTGACTACCTCGATGTCAAGATAGGACTACGTCAACCTGTTAACATTGAGAAGAAGCCTCGTCTTGAGGTGCTTAAAGTTCGTCTTGGCAATATTCAGGTACACTCTTTGAGTCGACAATTTAACGTTCTTATCCCGATTGTAAAAGATCATAAATATTAACAACAGGCACGTTCCGAGGGTGCTGGCACCTTCGACTACATCATCGAAGTTTTCATCAATTTCGTTATAAACGGACTCCGTAGCCTGATCCTTGAAGCCATAGAAAAACCTGTTACCAACCTAATTCAAGAACAGCTTGACACGCTTGACATCTCGGCCATTGTCGAGGAAAATCTTCCGAATCTCGGCACCAGGACTGAATTTCAGTAACCTTGATAAATTATAGTACAGAAGGTCATATTACCTGCAACTACAGGGCTGTGAAGCTCCTCCGCCATCTTTTCAAAGAGCGTCAGTGATGACACACAGTCATACAGTGGTTCGAGTCCGAATAAAATCTGAAATAAAGCAATTGAAAACGTTAAATAACATTTCCTTCTTTTATATTTAACGTGCACTGTCACTTACCTTGTAAACCAAGAAATACGCTGCTTTCTGCTTGCTCTCTGGTATCGGACCTAACCATAAGACAAGAAAGGGATGCTTAATTGTTGGCTGATATCTAAAATGTGTTCGTTTAACTCCTATTCAACCATTAATCTTGTTCGTTTGGGTTGATCTTACCTGTTTTTCAAGGGTGTCTAAAACGTTTCAGCCAAATACTGCACAAATGACTTTTTCTTTGGCTCCCTAACTTGTGGCGGTTTCTCTACCTGACCGTCCGTTGAAATGTTTTCAAATTCGACGGTTGGAAATATGACATTGTGACGTCACGTAGCGTTTCCACTTTGTTTATTTGAGACGTAATGGTTTAAGTATTTAATTTTTGTGTAACATAAACATAAAAGCCACATCACAGCTATAATAAATTAATTTATAAAAATAGAAGGTGAATATTTATCGTGTTAAGATACGCGATATTTTTTTCTGGATTGTTAAGAAAACTCGCTGAAAATGTTAAACCACAGCGTTTTAATTGAATTCAGTAGCTTATCGCTACAGTTTCTATCCAACTTTACAAATCCTATGGGGTAGAATTACAGTTCTTGTTTTTATAAATGCAATTTTATAATATAATTCTGTTAGCGAGTGGGATTACTGGACGGCCATTTCCAAAGGACCGGCTACAAGTCTCAAATTACACCGGTAGATGGCGTTCTACGAAATGAAGAAACGCACAAAAAGTTGATGTGCAATAAAGTGGATGCACATGTGGCTACGAAAGGCTATTAAATGCAGCTTTTGGAAGCTAGCTTTAAACAACAGCTGCTTTGAGATGAAAGGGGAAATTGCTTCATTGATTGCGCTCTGTCTCCCTTTGACATGCCTAACTATGACTGATGGTGCCACCAGTGAGTGGTAGCAGTTGCACTACCAATGAATACAACCTACCGAGTAGTTATTCAGCATGTGATCGACATGTTCCATTGTAGAGTCTATGCTTCATTTTGCTCCTCTCTTCCTTTTTTTGTTCTTTCATTCTCTCTCCTCGCCACTTCCGCTGGTCGCGCACAATGCCCAGGAAGGAACCAGGGAACACGGGACCTGTGAACATGGATCCCTCCCTCTCCCCGTTCATAATAACCTAACTGCCATCAAAAAGAGTCAACCCCTCAGGATTGATGTCATTAACTAGATAGGGGTCCGTTGATTTGATAGAATCCGTTTTGGGCTTTCAATCCAATCCCATCACCGCATAGAAGCCAGTTGTTACAAGACTGATGAAGTCGAACAAGTAAACCGTACGTTACCGAGTGAGTTATAACTGACATAGTGTTTGCTCGGCAAATATATATCACACTCGTCAAATGGGTCTTGAGGCGTGTATAAAAACCAGCCTTTTGTGTTAATTAGTTCTTATAGATGAATAAATTGTCTTTCCTCGTGGGTGTCAATAAAGTAGCGCTGACGAAAAGGGGGCTTCGTTCCCGAATGGAGAGAGCACTTTGCGTTGAAATTGTCATGCCGGCATATGTGTGCAGGGCTGTGTTCTTTTCTAATGAACGATGCTGCGATTAGGCAACGCGGTCGGCTCCAAGCAACGCACTCTTAGGCTGGAAACACTCCACTGAAATTTGCATAAGAAACAGATGACAAGCGCATCGCGCATTCAAAAAAGGGGTCGCCCGCACACTCTATATGTAGGCACAAGTTGCAAGCGGTTAAGATCAGACAGCACGGGGCCCTGAACAAAGATTTCACCGTGTCCTTTTTAGAAGGTCCTCTGATTGCTGAGCAAGCTCGTTCGTTAATGAGCTCACTTACTGATAGCGCCACATGCGCGATTCAGAAAGTTTTATCGCAACTGATGTAAATTTTCCAGGAAACTTTTTAACCGCTTCACTCGGCTCCTTCTTTTCCGTGACATGAATCTCTTCATCATCAAAGCACGTTTGTTTTACATACCGAATGGGCATTCCTTGACAATATAAACCTGTAATCTTATTAAGCTCCGGTATAGAATAGACATTAATAGAATTCAGATACAGCTAAGTCCTAATTTCAACAAACAAGATACTAGGAACATGATCATGGATACAAAAACCGGTTAGTTTTTTCCCATAAGGCTTGCCATAGATAGAACTAAAGGAGAAGTATATTCATGTGAGCGCAAGTAGCAGTAGTATTGTTGTTGAATAGTGCTTGACGGGGGTTTTGATGTGGGCAAGCGTAATATGCAGACGACCGATGAGGTGAACAGAGAGGAGAGCGTAAGAGTGAGGCAGAGAGACCTGTCATTAGCAGCTAACCGAGCACGCCCTTTTCACTCGGCGCCAACAATTAGTAAAGAAAGGAGATGAATAACGCGTACGGCTCCTTAAAGCACACCCCAAGAAATATAATGGCACAAAAGGGGCTTTTTCCTTCACATTTCCTAACGCGCCTCAGACTTCGCAGTTGTCACTAATTGCAACTTTCTTTTCTCCCTTTTTGACGAGGGCAACTTCTCTCTCGACCCGCGTAGACAAATGACCAACTATCATCAGCACAATGTGTGGGCTTCTCTCGCTGGCAGCTGCTCCTCTCTCTATATATTGCTACAAAGCCCAACAAGTCTCTTGGTAAATACACTTCTACTTTCTACCAGTGCTTCTCCACTACACACGGCTTCGCCAGTTTTAAGTGCAGCTGCTTTAAATTTCCATCGCAAAAGGGCGCGTCGAAATTAACCGGGGGCGTACAGCAAATCTCATAAAACACCCGACGACAGTATATAATATACCATAAGGTGGTACAGTCTAGAGTTGAAAAAAGGGTTCTTGCTGGGGAAACAGCCTACAACTCCCACAGTTATGAAGTTATAGCAGCCAAAAAAAATACTGGATGTAGACTCACTAGTAGTTAATGTACTCGAAACGTTTCGTTGAAATTGGTCTGCTAGTTTTGCCAAAATAAAATCCTGAAGATTAAGATATTACCATATTCCCCGCGAAATAACACCCTTTCTTCTTTTGCTCTAAACTGTTAACTTCTCTGAAAAACCCAGAAGGTATAACGTCCTATTTGTGTCAACTAAATTAAATATCAGCTAGCCCGGCGTAACTTTTTTTTCCCTACTGAGTCCTTTTTGGAACATTCATGAAGGCAGTCGGAAAGTTTTTTCCCAACTTCAGGGCACAGGACTGTCCTCACCAGAGAATACACTTTCTTACGCGGGCAAAGTAAACAAGTATACGGAGAAGTTAACTAGCATATTAAAGAATCATTCTCATTGGACACAGAATGGAAATGCGTCCCCTTGGAAAAAAAACGGCACGAAAACCAACTTTTTAGCAACCAGCAGCAGTTATGGGCATGGGGTTACTCAATACTTGGTTATTTCCAATATACATGTGAATAAAGTCAATCTAAAGTAAATTGCTACTTATAGAACAGTGAAGTGTATACATAAACAAACTATCCATAACCAGATGTTAATTTTGAATAATATAGAAGATGCTATAAGGTAGTTTGCAATCGATTATATAATTTTCTTAGTATTACAGCTAACACGTGCATGGAGTTGTTGTTATATATAAATAGTGCAGTATTATTACCGATTCCCGCTGATAACATGTCAAGTGCCTGCTCTGAGACTTGTCAGATGAGTCCTTGATTTGTACTGTGTATCATGTGATACTTAACGAACAAGCTCTGTTGTTCAAAGAGAGTATCAAGTGTCTGGATCTGATGCGGACAACGGATAGCAGTGTGCAATCCCATTACTAGCCAAAACAAAAGCCTGTCGTCACAGGCAAACACTCCTCTGTCAATATGATCCGGCAGCAGCAGCAGCAAGCAGCAGCAGGGTAGCCCCTTCTGTTTGAATTACTTGCAATGTCGATGACACGCTGCAATGAGAGATGCCCTGTCGATACAAAACGAGTAAACAAGTCTAACTTGAGCAAACATCATATTTGCAAGTCTCCCCTATCAACTTGTTCTTGGAAACCAAAACGAACGTTTACCTAAACCAACTATACTGAAATGTTTGTAGTTAACAGATGTTAGTATAAAGATGCAAAGGATACGTGCATGGAGATTACATGAAGAAGAATACGTTATGAAGTTTCATAGTCAAGAGTGAGCGGGATCGACCAACCAGATCATCAGAAGACGAACTTTCTACCAAGCGAATTGAACGTAACTGTTCACGGGTTATCCGATACATCTACGGCATGCAGGGGCTCATGAACTGTGACGTCACGTCACGTGACTTTTTCATACGGTTCTATAGGGTTCTACACAGGACTGATTTTCACGAAAAATTCAAAAAAAATTATGCCGTACAAACTTGTAATTGAACCAAAAGAATGCAGATTATGACGACATATTCGTAGGTTTAACTTGACTCTCGTAAGAGAAATTACGACGCCTATATAACCAATTTTACATGGAAAGAATACGGTCAGCTAAAGGTCAACAGCAGGTCCAGATGGAAAAAACTTCGTTGTACGGAAGCTTAAAATATGCCGTAGTTTAATACCATGGACAATTGCTACATCAACGTATTTATATCATCAATTCATGCGCTTCCAAATTTGCGTGTACCCTATGGACTCAGCCGCCCGATAAATCGACTTAAGTTTTGTGTGTAACCAACAGTAATTACCGACCGTTTTGAAATCCATCAGCATTCAACAGGAAACCATAATGATTTGACGAAGACCTGTCTTCAAGTGTAGTAAAAGAGGTTACGGGGAGACGGTGAAGAGACTTTGAGGAAGGCGATTTCTTTTTGGCCCAATTGCAAAGAGATTGATCTCCAAAATTGGTATACTTACGTATGCTGCGTTGGAAATCAAGCTCGTAAGTGGAGAACCATGTAACGGGGTAGTGGGGACTCGAAAAAGAAGCAGCTCTTTTCTTTCCGCGTATTCTTCCTCTCGCCCGTCCCAGATTTTAAAGGACTGCCAATGAAGCCCGACTACTTAAGCAAGTTCTTTTGACGTTCAAATTACGCACCAACTTCGCCGATGTGGTGAGGATAGAAGAGCTGCTCCATACAATCCGCGGGGGGAGGGAGACGTTTGATTGTAGCCGTACAATATTTTACTGCCCTCTTCAAGCTGAGCATGGCAATCAAGCTGCAAAAGCCCCTCTTGCCAACAGAGAGGCATTTGCACGTCATAACCGTTAAGACTAAAGATTAGTAGAGAAAGTTAGTTAGCTAGAGACCTCTGGGATCCCTTATCCAATCAACAAGTAGTGAAATATTTAAAGAGGCATTGTCTCGCTTGACCAAGTTGGACGCTGAGAGGCGTACGGCAAAGAGACAAGTCACGGTTTCAGCTTCATACACATACACAATTCAGAAGCGCAAAGCAGCAGAGCGAGCAACAGCAGTCGTTCAGAGAGACAAGCCCAAGATATCGTCTAATACCTTGATGACGTGCCTGGATGATCGAGAACCAAGTGTGTCGTGTCGAACGGCCTCTAATATTCATCATCTCTAACCCGGTCGACTCTTTTGCTCTTTTCGACCTACAGGTTTACCCGTCACACACTTTTTCCGCCTGCAAAGTCTATAAAACAGAATTTACTAATGCAGTTTCAGTTCGTATTTAGCCTTTGATATATAAATATAAAATGGGAAACGATGGTGTTCGATCACGGTTTCGTTAATGTTAATTTCTTCGTCATACAGGTCATTAACAAGACCATGAAAGAAAGACGCCTTGTAGTCGATTGTAGAATCCTTTGCCTTTTAGTGTAAAACAAGAACAAAAGACCCCCTTTCTTAATCAGGCAGCTCATTCTAGTGTGTTCTTGTTTCAATGAATGACAAAACACGGCTTTCTGCATCAACGCATTTCATCTGTACTCTCTTAGAATAAGGTTTTATTGTTCACTTCTTTAATACCAAAAAAAAACTGGAAAAGTAATAATTTTCGACAGTCTTTGAGTGTAACGACTTTGTTCCACAGGATATATTGGTCGTGTTTTTGAGGAGAATATTTTTTTTTGTTCCTCTTGTAGCGCTTTCATCTTGCCGCTGGAAGCTGCTGTAAAATTGCCCTATTTTGTTACACATCCAGCCGGTTATCATGCCATAGTCGTATTGAATACTACAAGGGGAGCTGTTTTGAAGCCGCTGTAAGGTAAATGAATCGCGCTGTGATCGATATGGCGCGCAAAGAGCGTAGGTCGTAGTGGCTTATGAGGACAATCGTTGAATACTTAACTTTTACTGGACTGTAAAGCCAAGCAACACTACTGGTAATTGGCCCCGGTCGTTTACGAAAGGCATTCGCAAGTGTGCATCACAAACCTTAATTTGGGAGCCAACCATTAAAGCAAATTTTCAAGCTGTATTGGGGGCAACGGGGACCGGAGGCAGCCGAGAGCCAATGACTTTCGTCGTCGTCGTCGTCGTCGTCGTCTCTCTCTACAGCGGCGCATATTACGCTATAGCATTTAAACGGCGGGCGGATGCAATTAAAACTCATGCCTAGCGCTGTCCTTTACTTAACGACAATGAGGGCCAGCAGCTTAGAGGAGGAAACAAAGAGGAGTACAAGGCTATGCTTCACGTTAATACTCGTCTAATGAGTTTAATCTCTGTTAAGAAAGAAGCTGGGAAAACAGAGAAAAGCTCGTCCAATCAATCGGGGAATCCGCCAAGTGTGTCGTCAAGTTTGCAGTTGCTTTCCGCTTTCTTACACTGGCTGTACGAAAAACAGATACATACCTCGACAGTCTAGAATGAGGAAAAAAAAGGATACACCATGGAGCATCGTACAATGCTACTTCCACTTTTGGAATTTTACTGTTGCAAAACTAATGACTCAAATTTCATGAAAGTTTGAATTCGTAGCAAGGTTTAGTTGACCCACACTCACAATTTTTGGCATAGCTATGCGATGCATACTTTAAAAGATAATTACCAGAAACCTTTTCCCAATTCCGTACCCTTTTTTTATGATCTAGACTTGTACTTGCACAGAAACATCAGAGGGATCACACACACAAAACAGACGAAGATTTCACGTTTTGAAAGAAATCCAACTTTGGGAATAGGGAATATAAAAAGGAGAAGGGGGAAATTGTGAAGGAATATTCCAGCAACGTCGGTTCAGTGTTTGCTCTCATTTAGTAGTAAGGGCAAGGTCCTTCTTGAATTGATTTGCACGTCTTTAGATAATCAACTCAGAGTCGGTGTAGGAACGGGTGACTGCAGTTGGCAGTTGGCATAAATCGCACATGCTTTGCATATTCCAACAAGCACTTCATTGTTTGCAAAAGAGCTACTCTGGTGAAATACCGCCCGATTCGATATTCCACACAGTTCAGACTTTGCTTGCCTACCAAATCAAACAACGTACACATGCACCTTTAAATTCCTTGTCCCCCCACAAGCCACACGCTATACGTCCTTTTAAATTTCACAAAAGTCGACTTTCTTAATCACATCTTGAACTAACGAACTCGCAAGGTAAAGAAACCGAAAGGGAGAAAAAACAAACAACCAAACTTCAATACCGTCGTTCTGTATTACTGGAAAAAAAAAACTTTCCTCAAACTTGTTATACGAAGACAAATAATTAGAAACTTTATTTTTCGAAAACCAATGCTATTTGCATCGAACCTAAAAGTAGACGTTTCGATTTTTTGGCTGCCGTTCCGTTGTCTATAGTGACAGACGTTAACGTTTCAGTGATGTCTCTCTTTTTTTCGAGGAAGGGGGCCTGTCCGGACTTGATTTCGTGATAGATAGGGAGGCAAAAGATGGTCGGGGATAAAATTAGTCGATATATCTGTTGTGCTTTTCTCTCTGTTGTCAGTGTGCGTATACATAGGAACGGTGGACAAGTCATTTGAAGTGTGCGGAAACAGATTTCGTTGAAACGATCAATCTAGCGAGGTGCTGCTGCTTTTGCTCTCTATACGGCAAAGCGCGGCCCCCTCCAGCAGCTAAGGAACATTCCACGCACACAAAAGAAGCAACCAGCATTCCCCATTCTCCTCCTCCCAACAACTAACGACATCGATGCCGTCCTTTGAGT
Source organism: Leptestheria dahalacensis (assembly GCA_022114935.1). Lineage (NCBI taxonomy): Eukaryota > Metazoa > Arthropoda > Branchiopoda > Diplostraca > Leptestheriidae > Leptestheria > Leptestheria dahalacensis. Next base: position 35,960 of record JAIQCU010000165.1, on the reverse strand, counting down.
CGCACTCGACCCCGAAATCGCTGTCAGTACTCCCTCTGACATTGGCCGGGAAGGTCCTTATTCTGGAGAACGCTCCCTTGTTGCGCGTGGTCCTCGCATCCATCGTAAACAAACCGTCACTTCCTTCCACCCAGGTAATATCCCATCAACCTACAATCCAAATATACTCAACTAACGGTACTACTACCGGTAACAAATCGAATTATGGCACTCGTGTTATTCATGGTCGATTTTTTGTACATGACTCTGAATTTCACTGTGATTCGAAAGTTGTAGCAAGAGAGGAGAATAAGGGTTCCGTGTGCAGATATAAGGCGGATCTAAAATTTCGTTGCCCCTTTCTTTAATATGAAATTTTTCCACAGAAAGCAGGATGCGGCTTAAAAGTAATAACTTGAAGCATACAAAAGAGCCATCATTTGAGTTTTTTTTTAATAAATATATTGAGGCTTGCGGGCGGTTGCACGAGAGGCCCATGTGTTGCTAACGATGGCGTAGAGTGTGCCTTTGGTTGGCACGGTCATTGTTGGTCACGAGCCTCGTTGACAGCAACTCGAGCCACAGTCTCGGCCGTCCCGGGCGAGAAAGCAATTTATCACCACTACCCCCGCCGTATTATACAAAATACCCCGTGCGAGCCCCAGCAGCGCCGCTCAAATGACCACTGCGGAATCTGATTTCCTCTCTCTTGTGTCTGTATATATTGCTTCATAGGAGAACCTCTCGAGACGGATATTTAATTACTCTCAAGTACTAAGCGTCCGAGGTTTATTACTTTAAAAGAAAAACACCCACCTTAAGAACAGAGGACTTGGGAGACATCAAATTGTTCGCCCCTCTTCAACCATATCTCGGGTTAAGACCCATCAAAACTGACAAAACTTTTCTTTTTACAACCGAAAGCAGAGGCTACAACTTACAGAGGGTCACATACATGTTATGAGAGAGGACATAAACGCCACGACGACAAAAAAAAGGTTAAGCCTTCACTAAGGCGTTGAAAATATAACAGCAACAAACAGTACAGCCTGCAGGACATGCGTTTCGCAACAACTTCTAAGCCTTCTTACAAACAACGTGATAAAAGTTGCATCTCCACCTCAGCCAGGTTAAAAAAATTACCATGAGAATACGTCGCAAACTTCGTAGAAATGTTCAATATAAGTAGAATAGTATGAAACAATATCGTCACGACATTGTAAATTACCTTGTAATGATTTCCGACTTTTCTACGAGGGGAAAATTACACCTTCCATAATGCAAAGTCGTATAGTTATGGACATTATACGTGTCAGTGTAACTCGCATAACACAACAGAACAGAAATTACAACATTGGCCTTGTTGAATAATGGAAAAAGGACCAATCCTGCATGTGGCGGTGGCAAAACAAGCTTCATTCTTCAGCGAATTCTTCATTGGTCTTCTCTCGAAGTTACAAAAATGAAGTGCTGACACGCTTGTCTTGGCTTTACCCTTGTTGCAGCTAAGACTAATGCTCCATTGTACTTACCAGTTAAGATAATCTGTTTCCCCAGGACAGGACAGAAGGGATGGGGCTTTAGACGCTTCTTACAGTTCTTTGACGTCGAAAGAAACCGAGATATCCGGCGAAATAAGAAAAAAAGGACGTTTTGAAATAAAAACCTATAAAAAGGCTAAATGATGGTAAGTATAGGCATACAGCGTTGAATTTGATCTCGGATCTAGAATATAAAGAAAAGGTATCGTAAAAGTGTAAAGCAGCGTCATATACGAGAACCAAGTATCCCTTGCTGACACAATACAACGCGGTACAGCATGTTCAAAAAAAGGGTACAGTGAGAGACAAATTCAACCAAGTTTTCTGATCGTATCTTTAACAGGTTTTACTGGATAACAACAAAAATTTACACAATGATTGTACGGTTCAATAGTCATACAACCTCAAATTCTCAGTGATTTTGAGCTGTTAGTTTAGCCGAAGTTTCAATGCTGAAGTTGAAACAAACGTCCTGTGCCCCTTTTTTGGGAACAGACTGTACAAGGTGCATACAATGAGCCACATGCGAAGGCTTGGAACTTGAAGCATTGGAAGCTGATAAGACAACAGCAATTGGTTAAAGCTGCAAATTTACGCCTCGTCTCATTTCCAAGCAATTAAGTAGTGCTGACTGTGCACACTGTGTATATATAAAGCCCCCCCTCCCTATTCCCTCTATGCACACAACTCATGCAATGCTAGCTACACACGGGCACACACCGAGTTACACACAGCCGAAACAGATGCTCTGTTTGACTGTGTGGCTTGCAAAACAATTGCACCGTCCCCCTGTTGAAACTTTTAAGCTATGCAAGCTCAACTGCTTGGCCGCTCCAATGTTAATAGGCTTCGTCCTTTTTTCCCCCTTCCTTCCTTTTAAAGCATTGTTTCTTGTCTATTCTGAAAGTTTCTTGTGTCTCCGCAGTGTTTCTTTGGCTCCTTCTTTTGTAAACTGGCAGGGTCTCTTTTCTTTTTTTGCTGCTGAAACTCGTGGCTCAACCGCACACATGTTTACTTTGCATCAGCATGCTTATTGCTCAGACTTTGCCTCCCCGAGGAATCCTCTTGTAGGTAACTAATCTTATTCGACGCCGGTGCCCTCTCCCATCCTTTTTTTATATCTAACTCGCTCTATATGCAAGAGACCCAATTTCCTCTTGTCGTAATTTCAATGAGAAAAGAGCGAATGAGCCTAGAATCCAAGCATATATAAACTTGAAAAAATAAACGACCAGGCAAGCACACACGAGACGTTGTGCGCTGTGTATATTAAAAGTAGCTCTTTTCCCTCTCGGTTGGTTCCTCAGAAGAGCAGATGAGGGGACGTAGGAGGAGGAGAGAGAGAAGAAAAAAAAATCCCAGCGCTGAAAGTAATTGCAAAAGCTAACAACTTGGCCATAAAGTCGTGATTTAGTTGTGGGTAACGTTGAACCAAAAGCTTTATGTATCATTGCACAATGATTGCATGATGACGGCACCGGTTCCCTAGAGAGCCGTTGACACGGAAAGTTGGTCAAGTCAAGTCTAATTCGTTTTGCGGCCACCAGGAAAAAAACGAGGGTCTCTCCGAGTCCCACACACACCCACACACACACACACACAGAATAGAGACACCAAAATAGTTGTAATCGTGCTAGCGACACCAGCCAACCCTCGTCAAGAATTGCTACTCCCCACCAAGGGACTTGTTCTACTCAACAATCGACTAAAAATCTCGCGATAGCTCTCCGGAGACTAACCACTAACGTGGCACACGAGGTCATTAAGAGTACAACAACGCCATCTCGTTTTCCTCTCGGCGAATTAATGTTTTTACAACTGCTAGCTCTTGACATGCTTGTGGAATGGTATAAACAGCCATTCCCTTTTCATATGTATTTACATTGGGATGGCATTTATGAAAAGAGGCATCTTCTAGGATACAGAGTGCAGGCGAGCACAAAAGGCTGACGCGTAGGGGCTATAGATCTTGTCACGGAGACAGCTTGACCCACTAAAGGTCAAGTAGCCAATTGCAGGGGTCCGCCTTCTCTTTCTCGATATAAATATATATCGAGTTGTAATCCGAGATGGAGCAGTTCAGCCCGGTATTTGGCAAAGACAACAGGGGCTGCACCCGAGTCGACTGGGCTGAGTCACTTGTCCGCTTAATTCGATTATCAGGCTCATAATGGTAGCTCTGCCGACGAATAATACGCCTGGTCTGAACAGTTCTCTTCCCCTTTATTTTCTCGTCCCCTCTCGTATACTCCCTTTGCTTTTGGCTCCTCTCTGGCCGTTCATCGTCGGATGTATATCTCATTATAAACGCATTTAGAACGATTACAAGAGGTTCCAGATTTCTGTGACGGACACGCCACGTCAGCGTTTGACAGTCTGTCCCGCTTGTCCTTCTAAGAGCCGTATATAACCTATTGTTTGTTTGTTTTACTTTCAGAACATGTGACTGGGTGGTAAACATCATTTTCAACAGGACTACATAGTGATTTCAACATGGCAGTGTTGTTGTACACATCTCTGTTCATTTGCCAAGTGGCTGTCGCCGTAGCAAGTGGTCGAGGTAAGCAATCTGTGGAACTTGTGTTTGTTCAATCACCTCCTGCCTCTCCCCTTACTCGCTCCCCCGCTTTTCGGGTAATAGAAGTAGCATTGTCCGAGAGCAGGAGCGGGTGATTTAAGGGGTTAAGTTAACGTCTATTAGATCAGTAAGGACAGGTCACTGGTTCGTGAAATCCTGTCACATCCCCGGCAAATCGAGTTAGCTGTCCAACAGCAATAGGGTTGGCACACAACTGAAAATGGAGAACGCAAGCTGTTTAATACAGTCCAACTTATAAAGTTCCTCTCCCTGCTCTACTTATACAGATTTGATCTTAAAGAAATTCTAAAATACCAGACGTTCACTCTGTTTATGAAAACAAATAGTAGTAAAACAACTGATCAGCAACTATTATTTTTACAAAGTAACAGTCATACTTAACAGGTTGTCAACAAACAGGACAAATAAGTAGATTGACACCATAGCGTTACAAAATCCAACATTTACTTCAACTTTAACTTTCAAGAAACCCATTCATTTGGAATCGGGTTCTATACGACGTTGCTTGATATTACCGTAAGTTTAGCCAGAATTAGATTTTGAAGTTTATACCAACGCTGTCGATACTATGACCCTTGTTTTGGGGGGAACAGATTGTACGAAAAAAAATAATTTCACTTGTTTGATATTCCGTTGCAAAGCAGTAGGTTGGACTTATTAGTTCTTTTTCATTACACTGTTTTGTAGGACATTTGAGTTTGGATGCGCAGATGTTTCTCGTTATTTACATTTTTCTAATTACAGCTATTAAGAAACTCATTAACCAACCCACACATGGACGTCTCCTAAGCCTTAAATTCACCCAGAAATGTATGATGTTATTAAGTCATTCAAGCGTTTATCTTCTTTTTCCCGTGTTGGTTGTGCAGCGACAGAGACGGCCCACTCACCGGAATTCGGATCCTCTATGGGCAACTTGACTGTGGCAAAGGGCAGAGATGCTTCATTTACTTGCGTTGTGCGCAATTTAGGATCTCATCGAGTAAGTAAATTGCATCTTTATCGCTTTGATCGATAATGGGACTGATTATGTTTCTAAACGGCAACTGCCTTGTTTTAAGGGACAAACCCTGCCTAAACGTTCGCTTCGTTATCACCCTACACACACACGTACACACACAATACACACTCAGCCGAACCATTCCTATGCCTTCCATCTGTAACATGAACAATCAATAGCTGTTTACTAATTACTAATACATTTTACTTGCATCTCTTAAGACTTGAAAATTTTACAATTTTACGTGAAGCTTAGGATTCCTTTTAGATTCCGTGTAGTTTACCATCTATAGCAGTATGTTTAGCCTTCCTTGGGTTATCAAAATGCGTGTGTGCTGGCAAAGGAAACCGCCCGGTTTTCGGGCAGTTCAGCTAGGAATCACAGCAGTGAATCCAAGACGTTGAAAACTAGAAGACAATTTTCAATGTCGTCACAATTTTCGTACTTTGACGAGTAGGTTGCGTGGATAAAAGCAGACGACAAGGGAATCCTGGCAATGCACGATCGCGTTCTGACCAACAACGCGCGACTCTCGGTGCTGCACAGCGACCTGCATACGTGGACTCTGCACATTCGCGACGTCAGGAGGTCCGATAGGGGAGCCTACATGTGCCAAATAAACACGGAACCCATGAAGTATCAGGTTAGGAACTTTAATTATCCTTACGTTAGGTTAAACCTCGAGGTATATGCGTACAGTCTGCAGCAGGGTCCTGAATGGCGGAAACTTATCGTAATTCGTAACTTTCAGGATTTTATGTTGGCCAGACTATCTACCAGATTCCAACAAAACTTTCCACGTATATAAAGTAGTAGTAGATCTACGTTACATATTTTTTTGGTTGCAATATCTCAAAAAACGTAGGAGCAATAAGCAATCAACTTTTGCCGAGCAAGAACACTTTTTTATTGCTGTAAGTGAATGTATATACCTATGCGTTTCCTGGCTTGACTTTTGCCCTGAGGCTACACCCGAAACCAGCCCAGTATGATTGAAAATGATAACCATGCCAAGCGACTCGACTTTTGGAGTCGACTTCACTTGGATGTCGGTGACAAAAACTCGGATTCTGCATGACGGTTCATATCGACTCGGTTTAAAAAAATCAGTGGCAGGATCGATTCGACTCGACTCGACTTTGGCCCCATGCAGTTGAATCAAGTCGAATCGAGTCGGGTCATTTACATCACTGAAAGGGATAGGGACCATTTAAAACGGCATGATTCTTGTATTCGTGAAAAGAATCCCAAGAATACCGACGATATACGTTTAGTTTCATTAAAGTATAAGCGGACGACTGGGGTTTCAAAAAAAGCGACAGAAGAAGAGTATGGAAGTAGAAACCAGCAAATGAAACATTGAAGTAGAGGCTCTTCTACTAATCCGGAGCAATCGATAAGACACCCGTAGTTACTCGATGCCTAATTAAACGCACACGTCTCCGCACTAGATTTTTAAAATCCAATTTCCGCGGGGAACCTTTGGTCTTCGTACACAATTGACCGCAATTTTTTTCCCAATATACGTGTATATTTGAAAAGTACAGATACGTATATTCAAGGGGTTCGTTTTCAAGATTTTATTACTCGGACATATTTCCGTGGACTGGCGAAATCCTTGCTTTCATTAATATCTTACAACGCTAACTATAGATTAACACGTCATCATATTAGATAACTATAGATAATAGAGTAGTATATAATATATTAATACACTAACTATAAATCGAGGTTTTTGGTTTCCACGTCTGACTACTCGAGTATGTATTCACAACGCAGAGGAATTTAACCAGCGAAAAAGCAGCTCGTTGTTGTTGTAATGTAAAGCATGGCTGAACAGCACGGCTTGGTTTGTTCTGCCTCTTTCTTTTCGCATAAGATATTTTCCCCCCGTTTTTGTTTTCTCCAGTACAATCCTTTTTTTTCCTGGTTTTTACACGACTTTTCATCAACTGTTTTCTCCTCTCCTTGCAAAGTGGCTCGTGTGTTATGATATCAGGCTCTCTACTTTTTGTCCTAATGTCGTTTGTAAAGGCGAGGGCGAAAAACGTCTACGTACTCTTAATCCAACAAGAATCAGACTCGTTTGTATTAAGTCCCAAACTATGAAAGATGGCTGCTGTTGTAACAAAAAAAGGAAGGTTAGCGCGCGTATAGGTCTTTTGCAATCCGGCGCTTGTCATTCATATCTTCGCCGCTAAAAAGCTATCATGATTCATCAGTAATGCAACAGGATGTTACGACAGTATTACGACATTATTACTGTATTTTTATTCATTTTATATTGATGGCACGTCTTAATTCACACTAGCAACTGTAACTTAATGTAGGAAGACTGTCTGTATGTGACAGTAAATGAAATCTGTCAAGCATTAATCCTATCATTCTGTATTGCCCATACAAGTAAAGTTCTACTTCAAATGCTGTATAAAACTATCTTTTGGAACCCTGGCTTCCATGGGTGTTTCTAAACTGCAACCGGCGAACCACAACAGAAAGCGCAGGCAAGGGAAATCCCGCTCACAGAAGGTGAGGTTCGCCGGTTGCGGTTTGGAAACACCCCTGGAAGCCAGGGTCCCCGAAGATAGGCTCATCCCAATGGTTGTACTGATTACTATTTAGCCTGCCAAGAAGTTCTTATTTATTCGAAAATTACAAGAGTGCAACTGATGTGATTTTTTATCATCCGGAAGTGTCTGTAGTTACGAGTGTCACCACCAGAGGGCGTTCTCTAACGCAAAACGCCCTGTACTTGTACGGTTAAGTTGAAGATAAATATTAAGATTAGTTGTAAAGTTAATGAGACTAAAGTTAAGGTTTAAAGTCTCCCCATATCAGACAAGGTCGAAGAGACGCCATCTATCGACAAATTCCAGAAACATAGATCTTTCCAGATGATATGGATAAGAAGCTTTAAGATGAAGGCTCCTGTTGATTGAAATGTAAATTCATGCGATTAAGTAATGAAATGTTACTTGAAAACTTAGAATTATTCCTTAAATGCATAAGTTGATCTTGTTTTGGTTGGAACAGAAAGCTTTCCTCGAAGTTGTCATCCCGCCGGACATTCTGAACGACGAAGGCGGCGGTGAAGTGCTGGTACCTGAAGGAGGTTCTGCGCGCCTCGTGTGCAAGGCCCGCGGTTTCCCTCTTCCCAAAGTGACATGGAGGAGGGAAGACGGCCAGGAATTAGTCATTAAACATAATGGAGCAGCGCCTAAAGTCAAAGGTAGATAGATTCCATTAACTTGAAGCTAATTTTAATCGCGTTAAAAAGACAATAAACCTGCATTGCAAGTTGATTTGTCAAGGCGCGGGGAAACATAACATTCTACCAAGTGTGAAAAGTTGTCAATAGTTTATTTATCTAATTAAATCATTAGGTGAATTTAAGTTCATCTAAAATTAATGTGACTTTACAATTTTTTTACCCTTTAATGAAAAATAGCTCATTTTTCCTTTTCACTTTAACACAGCTTTACATTACGAAGGCGAAGTTTTGGTGTTGAACAGAATCACACGTTCGGAAATGGGTGCTTACTTGTGCATCGCGGCCAACGGTGTTCCTCCGTCAGTCAGTCGCAGGATCGTCGTCAACGTCCACTGTAATTGATTTTTCTAAACAAATAATAAACCTTGTCCTTGTTGCGTGCCAAAATTTGCCAATAGGTAGATAGATAGATAGATAGATAGACAGATAGATAGACAGATAGATAGATAGATAGATAGATAGACAGATAGATAGACAGATAGATAGATAGATAGATAGATAGATAGATAGATAGATAGATAGATAGATAGATAGATAGATAGATAGATAAATAGGTAGATAGATAGATAGATAGATAGATAGATAGATAGATAGATAGATATTGTACTATATACCAACTCGCTAATGTGATACCCTATGCCCTCTGTAACATGACCTCCCTACTGTAAAAATTATTAGTAAATTTGATGCAACGTTAAATAATATTTGATTTTTGTTTGGTTTTCCAGTTCACCCGATCATCCAAGTGCCGACCCAATTAGTGGGAGCCCCGCTTGGCACTAACATAACACTCGAGTGTTCCGTCGAAGCCTCTCCTAAACCAATTAACTACTGGGAGAGAGACACGGGTAATTTTTCCACATTCAACAACTTTATCTTTCCAATTACAATGTAAAATCATTAAACCAATATAAATACTTTTTTTTAAAAAAACTAAACCTCCAGAGCAGAGGGGGCCCCATCATAAGAATGTTACTAAAAATAGCAACTTAAGGTTTCATAATTAGTCAAAGATGAACGATAAGACGATACAGGCCGGATGACAAGGTTTGGTAATTAATTTGCGCTTTGGTAATTCTGCGTTGAAGAAAGACGGTGACTTGAAGCTTGTGACAGTTTGGTAAATCCTTGTGCTGACTTGAGGATTAACTCGGAGTATAATGAGTTTGCCGAAGAAGTGTGTCTCTTCTGAAAGCGACAGAAACGGCGGGGGTACGGCCGCCCTTCACCTCCTCCAGACCCGTTCCCCTTCAGTCTTAAGGCTCTCGTAATTGCAGCCAAACCGACTTGATCAAACGACAGTATCTGTGACAAACACTAAAGCCTTTTAGCAGCTTGTTTTCCGCTTCAAAAACACTACACTGAAATGAAGTTAAAACTTCAAACGGCTGCAGTCTGAAGCAATAAAAAACGGCTCTTGCTGGGGGAAAGTTGATTGTTATTGCCCCCATCGCAACCCAAAAAATACTGAATACAGAGTTAAACATACTTAACGCAGTGCTAGAGTTTCGTTCAAATTGGCTCATTAGTTTTGCCAAAATAAAATTCCAATGTCTGCTAGTTACTTACAATTCCCCGTCGTTTAAATCGTATTCCCTTTTTTTTAGCCCCTGTTGGGTCTTTTGTCCGCAGACCTTCTCCTCGTTTCCTCCCGCGTTTCTTTTCTTCTGGGGGGGAGGGGGACCGAGGATCAAGTCAAGTCACGTGACTGGAGCTCTATTTTATTCCTTTCTCAATTGTAGGTGAAATAATAATAGCCAGCGATAAGTATCGCATGGAGGAGATCGATATAAATTCTTACACCAGTCGCCTGAGACTCCATTTGCGACTGTCAAGTCTAGCAGACGAAGGCACTTACAAATGCGCTTCGAAGAATTCCATAGGAGATTCTTCAGGAAATATACGCGTCTACGGTAACATGTCTATTTGACTCGTTCGTGCTTTTTTCTACTTTCGCCTTTTCTATTCTTATGGCGTCTATTTTCGCCACTTGTAATTCTCCTTTCTACTTAAAAACTATACATATCTACTACGCGCCTTACTCGACCTTGCGCTACTGTTTCCTGTCTTCTGTCTAATTTCTCATTTCTGTTTACTTAATACTTTAAATGTTGTTTATAGACAGTCTCTGTTTTAGTTGAAACGTAATTCAAAGTTTGAATTTCTGCAGCCACGACAAAAACAGTGGCCGAGGCCAGGACACCCGAGCCTCCGCAGTCTTCCTGGATGGATTCCGAGGACGCCGACTCGGAGGACAATATCTTCGGTAGAGACACGGACGACGACGTCAAGTGGCCGAAAACCCGATCTCAAAACACTCGCTTGCTCTACGATCCGGTTGCTGTAACCAAAGACTCTCGGTCGCCATCGGTAATTGGCTGGAACACTCCGGTGGCAGAAAAATCCAACGTAGTCAAAACAGAACGGAGCAGCGCTACCAGTCTCTATTGGTCCTCCTCCTTAAATAGCCTCTTCTGTCTTGTCACACTCTCCTCCTCTGTGTGTATATTACATTTATGTTCACTTTTCAAACAGTTTTAATTAACTTTTACATAAAACAAGTTGATCAGATTTGACACGAATAAGATACGGAAACGTAACAGAGACATAAGATGATTTTGGACTGTACGTTGAACTGATGTTGAGTCATTCAAACCCGAGAATCTCTTTTGTTTTATAGTTTATTAATTTTGATGTATCATTATGAATATTATTTGAAGCGGGCATGTTTTCGTTTATTGATGTCCCTGGGTGAAGCTGCCGCAGCACCCTGCGTTGTGTGTGTATATATATATAATGCTTGTAGTTTGCTGTGTGTTCTTACCACAGAAGTAATCGGATTACAAAGGATGGAAAGTCAACACACTTGTCGCTCCCTCACATAAAATCTATAACTCAAGGGCCAAACAGAACAACTTGTGCAAATTTCATCTAAAATGTTAAGTGCTGAACACTTACAGTCGACTGTATATTTCGACTTTAAACCATTCGGTTGCCAATTTGAATCGCAATTTACTCTGTGGGGTAAACAAATCGACTCGTCAACTTTGATTAAGATTTACCGAGCCGATTCTGTTCTTGATTTTTATCTGCTCGACTAAGATTTTACTTGGAACTGCAACTAGTTACGTGAATTACACGACTTTATCTCGGTCAGTGTCAACACTGATTCACTTTTACAATATGAAGCCCTGTACATTTCTCAAATCCGACTCAACTTTTTAAGGCAACTGAAGAAATATGGTTCCTGTTGAACTACAAGTCGAATCTTTTTACGATTCTTTAGATTTCAACCGTATATCTCAACTCTTGTCTAGTCGGTTCCATAGTATCGCGTTGATTGTAAGTTTTTCAGTAGCGATATTTCTGACGTAACCCGAGCACTGGTGAAGATACTTTGGCGCAATAAACGGTGGGGCAGGGTGCATGAGTAAAACTGGCTCGTCTACTGCAATAAGTGTTTATATAATCAATACATGTTGCGTTTAAAGAGGCTCCTGTTTTCTACGTATTTATGTCGTTTACCATATAAAGTCATCAGTAAAAGTAATATTCTGCAACGGCCTGGAGAATGATGTTGATGGTTCAATAAATTAATCAGAGGCCAGGATGAATGATCTGTCACTTGCATTGGGGCTTCGTATAGAGAAATCTCTCCTTTTCAGCAACTGTGTATGTTGCTCAAGTTCCTCTACCCGGACCTCATCATCACATCACCGGGCAAAAACAAACTCGCCTTTTCCTTTTACAGCGTCTCAAATATTACTCGACAACACAAACGTGACATTTGTTGTTGTTTTTTTTTCGGTCAATATTTGAGCCGATTCATTCATTCGATTCAGATTACAATTAAAGAATGAAATATAATTTATACTAATCAAATCAAGTTTTAACTTTACATAATGTTTAATTTTAACTGTAGTTTTCGGACGCTATCCATAGATGGCGTTCCTTTAAAAAAAATCCAAACAGAGCTGTTAAATAATTAATGAACTAAATTATTATTAAGAGGCTAACGTGCAACTGAAGCAGATATTAGAGCTTACATCTCCTTAATTAGGTTTCAAACCCCTGGGGATATGTTAAGATCAATCCGGCTTTTAACCGGAGACTATGAGGAAGGTCCACTCTTTTGTCCCCCGGGTACGCAATCAACAGCGACCCCCATAACCCTTTCCCCCACCCCAACAAACAGGTCTCTATCTAGTACTCTGATGGGCAAGCTGTCAGTCTTTTGAATTCTGAACTGTCAATTTAATTAAACGACGAATTACAAAAATTACGAATTTAAAAAGCAATTACCGTCTAATAATCTTCTTTAATTTCCTTATTTAGTTTTTAAACAATTTCCCGTGGTTTGTGTTTTTTTATAAATTGAATCATAAGATTAAATTTTTAATTATTAATTAAATAACATTCAACTAGGTGAAGGATTTACACAGTTGGCTTTTTCGTTTATTTCTCGTCTTTATAAGGAAAAAAAAAAGTTTAGTGAATGTTCATTGCCACACCCAGGCTGTCACCAGCTGACCCGGGTTCTTACCGATTATGAATTAGAACTAGAAGAACAAAACAAAAAACGGGATTTCAGTGAATCAGTTTTTCCTCTGTTTGGGGCTCGATAAAGTGATCAACTGCACTCGACGGGGACTGCGCATTCTGGACGGTACGGGACTTTGCTGAATGGCAGTCTTCTCCTCCGTCTCTGTGGGCGTTTCTGTGGCCGCTGGTTTTGCATTGGGCGCCAGAATCGTGGGCGACGTTTCCTCGTAGACCAGCTGAAAGTCTTCCTCCATGGCGTCGTCGGTCAAGTCGAGGTTCTTCCTCTGAATCTCGCCCTGCAAGAGATTCTGGAAGTTCTGCGGCAGGTCCTCCGCCGTGGCGCTGACGTTGGTTTTCTCCTCCACGTACGGGACTCCCAGTTCGTTCTCGGCAAAAGATATTAGCGAACAATAGCCGTCTGTCGATGACACGGTTAACACGCGGCCATCCGAAGACCTGCAAAAAAATTGAATGTCAATTTAACGTATTAAGGAATAGTTCTAATTGTAGTTACCCGTTTTACACTGAAGTGTACAAACCTTGTATCAAATTTTGCAAGAAGGAGTGATATTATCAGATACGTCATTATCATGAGATTGACATGTGGACTGTGTCGAATGTTGAAAAAAATATCGAGTCTTGTATTCGTTAACCGTATTCGGTAATTCAGGTCTTTCAGCCAATCAGTGAATTCTCAAATAAATTAAAGATTTTTCAAAACTGTGAAAAGAACTGTCTAACGAAGTCCTTTCAACTACAGTAATTTAATTAACCGGTTGCTATGTTAATTAAATTACGAATTAGGTTAATTAAAAGAAGGATTTTATCATTAACCATTAAATTACCAGGCGAGATCAGTTAACCGCGTGTAGTGAATGCGAGCGATGCGGGCAAAAGGAGCTGCTTGCTGGGTATCGTAGAGCAGCACCGAGTTCTGCGTGGCCACGGCGAATACCATCCTGTAAGGTAGACTGAATAGACTGTCGACGGACGGTCTCAACTGGAAGCGCAGTGGACAACTCCGGACTGCTATCGAATACTTGTCCAGCGTAGGGTAGATTGCTGCTGGCCTAAGGGGAACAAATGAAATCAGTTAAAGTTTCCGTCTTGAAGTACTGCCCTTATATTTCAGACTCAGCTAGATTTGGACAGACATTTGATCCAATATCGATGTGTAAATCACAAGCTTCAAAAGAGTCGATTAACGACACACTGAATCAGGTCCAATACGTATCAAATCGTACTGGATCCAAACACGTATCAGGCAATATTAATTTAACATATTGTAGCAGGTTAAATTAATCATTTTCATTTATGAGCAAAGTGTGTGTACTTGTTGAGGCAACCACGTGTAAAGGCGTAGACCGCGTTCATTTTCTTCTTATCCGCAACTTCCTTCTCTTCGGCTCCCTGCTGCTGCGGCTCGAGGAACCCGCAGGGGACGAGAAGGATCGACCCGTCCGGAGTGAAGCAGAGTCGCCGGCAGAAGGTTTTCAATGTGTCGTCGTGAAAGAGCTTGTAGGTTTTCTCCTCTCCGCCGTTCAGTTTCAATGCAGCCTTTTGAGAAACACGGGATGATCATTAGGCTGGGATGTACAGCGATACGTTTTCTACTATGGGTGCGTTAACTATGTTACATGCGACGAGGTAAACCGCCCTGTGTACAGTAATTACTTGATTGATTTTGTGATGCAACTTTTTGTTCTTGATGCTGTAGACCCGACAACACCTGTCGCTGGACATGGTGGCTACAAAATGATTCTTGGGGTCCCACGTAACTCCTTGGACGAAGCCCTTGTGTTCGGACAGCATGCCGAGAGAACGACCTGCAAGAAATAAGAACGTTGGATATCTTGTAGATGCACTGGTTATAGCAAGAGGAAAATTAGGCAGCTCCCAGTGTTGAATCCGCACCTTTCGACACATCCCATAAGATGGCGGTATTGTCGACAGACCCTGACATGAGGCAGAGTGAATCGGGCGACCAGCAGAGGTCATAAACGTCTTCGGTGTGACCTCGTAGGACTTTCAAGACATTCCAGTTTTCCTTATTCTCTACTTCGTCGTCCTTTGAAAAGATGTCGGGGGCGTCTGATTTTGGCTTTGGGGCCCACAGGATGACCACAGCCTCTATTTACAACATACAGATTATTGCCAGTGACCAATTTAACACATTAACGAGCGAACCATCGTCTCCGGATGCCAGCATATCTCCATTTGGCGAGAAACGAACCGCGTTGACGGACCGCTGGTGACGCTGGAGGTCGGAGAGGAACTCGACTTTGACCGTGCCGTCGTCTTTCAGCGCAATGCTCCATATCTGTTTTATAACAAATACTAAATCTTCTCTGATTTATTTTATATTTTAATGATGTGATTACCAAAACGTGAGAATCTGTTCCTCCGGTGGCTAGCCGTCGTACACCGTCCTTGCTGTTGGGTTGAATATCGACACTGAGAACAGGGTCTCGGTTGTGCCACGAGATTTCAGGAATGCAGCACTTCATTATTCTGCTACAGTGGTGTACTTGATACAATTTAACACGACAATGAAATTTAAACAGATAATATAATAGTACGATTGTGGTTTATGTATGCCTCGGCGGCCTAAGTTGCCAGCTTCGCGGCTTTGTCAAGTAAACAAAATCAGCGGCTGTCTTTCCCGCCTGCTGTTAATGCCAAGTAGTTCCTCCACAGGCCGCTAGATGGCGCTCAGAAATGACTGCGGCATTTAAACATATCACTTAACTATATATGGAAAATAAAAAGAATACATAATAATATTAATTAAAGCATAATACATACATTAAAAAATAAATATAAAATAAATTAGTGCAAGCCACTCAAATTTGCCGCAGCTGAAACTGTTACGACGTATATGATCGATATTACCATTTGTGAAGGTTTAACTTCATATTGAAAGTTTTCGAGCCTTCCGAAGTTGAATACGAAGATTGCGTATACTTTTTAATCATTGCGAAACACTTCTGCATATGAAAATGTAGGTTAGCGTCTTTCGTTTTCCTCGTAAATGGTAATCTGGTAAAATCCCCATGCGCGTAGTTGCAGTTCAGCTTGAATGATTACCCATTTACCAAGAAAAGCTAACTTGCAAGACTAATTCTTGATTGGTGGTTTCTGTTGACAGTTAAGCCAATGTTTTCAAGTTCACCCAATGGGAATTATGTTTGCTTCGTACTTGTCTCATGAACTTCCACCGCGGAGTCTCAATATATATTCCGGCTTGCCAGTTTATTTTCTACTAGACAGTCGGTTGTTTCTTCCACTGACGAAAGCAAAACTAAAGTCTAATCGAAGATGTCTACCTCTGTCGTGAAATCCGAATCTGATTCCGACCCGCAGCCCTGGGCTTCGTTATCTTCAAACAAGCCAACAGCTAAGAAGAGGAAGTACTCCAAAAGGCTCTACGATCCAGCCTGGGAAAGAGATCCTGCTCTCTCGTCGTGGCTCTCCAAAAGTCGCTCGTCGTCTGCTTTGGCTTTCTGCAAGATGTGCAATGCAGAATTGAAGTTCAACGGGGGCAGAGGGGACTTGCTGAAGCACGCTAAAACTCCGGTCCATCTCAAACAAGAAAAAGCGCTTTTCAGTGCTACTGCCAATGCTAAACCCATTGATTCATATTTCGCAAACTCGTCGTTGGACCACCAGGTGGCAGAGCTCGAGGCCAAGACGACTGCGTTTCTCGCAGAGAACGATCTTCCCATCTCTTTGAAGGATAACTTACTGAACTTTGTTCAGAACCTCCCTCCCAAAGCTGTCATCGAGGAACTCCGGATGCGAAGGAGGACCAAGGCCACCGAACGTTGAGCAGCAACCACTTGACTGAGACCCTTCTCTTCAACAAGCCTTTTCCATCACCCATTGATGAATGTCAAAAAATTTGAATGGGAGTGAACGCAACTTGTTTTGTTGTCCGTCGTTAACTGCCAATAAATATCATTTTTGTTTTTATTGAAACTGTCTATAACTATTTCTAGACTACTCTAAAGACTAGCGCTTCGAGTTTTTTTATTAGACTTGATTAAATAGATGTCGATAATGAAAGCTGTTTATTTCATTTCAGTAAACTTGTGACGTCTTCCCACCAGGCTGTTGCAAATAACTGATGGGAACTTAATGACAAGTTTAATTCGAGCGTATTAACTTGTATTCGAGGATATCGACCAAAACGCAGCAACGATTTTAAAGAATCCATAAAATACGACAATCGTTCCGTCACAGTTCCAGGTTCCAACATCATTTATCCACCAACATTTCAGACCTCATCCTCAAGACACATCTGAATACTAATCATTTACAAAACCACTAAACCAACTGTTTTATGAATGAACACAATATTACCGAATGAGAATGAGCAATTATTCCAAAATGACTGTTGTTTTCTAACCCGAATGGTTAATCGTTCGTCGAGATCCGTTTTCGACACAAGGACTTCCGAAGGGAGTTTTCTATTTCCCGCAGGCGACGGACCTGACCGTAGAGCAGTTCCTCTTCTGCAAATCGAGCGCTGATTCGATGGCGCAGCAGTGGCAGTTCCTGTCCAGTGATGGTTAGCAGCTTCTCCCTCAGCTGCTGGATTTCGCAGTCGACCTTGGCCTTGCGGATGAATAGGTCCTCCATCTCCTTCATCAATCCTGCACAGAGTGTCACGATCCTTTACGACTTGATACCAATTAGCCAATACAAATATAAAAGTTAATTAATTTCATACTGATTACTTTTTGTATCAGGTTTTGATGAACTAGAATAGTCGACCGAGTTTTCCTTCGTATCAAATCAGGATAATAGAGATTAAGTCTAAAATTCTAAAGTAAACATTAACTACTAAAACTATATTACATTAAATTTGGAATATAAAAAGTGTCGCTAGTCAATTATAGTGACTCTGACGTTACGTCATGGATACCATTGGCCTGTGCCTCTTTCACTGCGAGTGTTTCGGTGCGACTCTCGACTTCCTGCTCCAAACTGCTGGCGGCCCGCTGCGCTTCAGCCCGCTCCCGACTTGCCATTTGCAGCCGGTCCTGCAACTCCTGCAGCTGGCGAGCAATTAGATTCCGTTCTTCAGGAATCAGGCGTTCCTCGGGTTCTAATTCAAAGAACATTAATAGACGAATACTCAAGAATACAAATTTGGCTTAAAAATTAAAATATCGTTAATATTAGTTCCATTCATCTATTTTAAAGGCATGCGCTGTCAAGACGGATTAACATTTTCACCTTGCGTCGAAATATTCAGAAAGACGGGGCTGCCCTGGCGTTGAGGATCGACATCGTCTTTTCCAGCCGGACGGTCTGCGATGTCGAGTGATGATGGTTTAGGTCGATACTGTTGGAATTGAACATTGCGACTTTATTACTGACCGTCTCACTTAGACTATAAACGAGAACTGTGTTAAATTCAATCTAATTACTTTATAGTTAAATTTTATTGAGAGGTAATGACAAGTTTATTATACTGTTACCTGGCTCTATGCCAATGATTGTTTCCATAATTACATACGTTTAATTATGTACAAAGAATATTGAGTTAAAGATAACTTAATACTTTATACGAACAGCAAGCATATTCAACGTTACTTAATACGACGTACTTTTAAGTTTTACATTATTTTTACCAGTTGGTTAACAGAGAGGGAATGTTCGACCTCGGTAGTCATTTGTCGCTTACGTGTCGGTCTCCTTGTTGGTGTTCGAGTGGACCTAAGATCAAAAGATACGTTTAAAACTACGACGAATCATTATATATTAATACAAGCACGATGATATACCCAGAGCAAGTAAAACAGGTCACTATATATCCAAGCAGAATTCCTGCAATTCAAACTGACTTCCTTGCGTTCACGCATCACGACTGTATTCGTAAACCTGCACACATGGTTTAAAGCGTTACAAACGGACGACAAGGTTATGACCTTTACCTCTGAACTTGGATCCCACTGCAGTCCCTCTTGCAATGCGGGCTGACAGAATGTCGACGGTTAGTCTGACTGGCGACTCTGACGGGTGGACGTCTGCCTATAATGGGAGACGCGTCTTGTGTCGCGTACGGCTCTTTCGAGGGAAAAAATTGAAATCACAGGTGATTGCTCGAACATGCTACCGTACCCTGCATTTAAGGTTCATACCATTGTGAGGGACGTTCAAACGCTCCAGACGGATAGTACACTGCTTCACAGGGAACAGCTCCGAAAGCTTCTTGTTAACGCCTGACGATAAGGACATCTTATTACGTAGCGTCCTCTCAACTGCGCACTCGGGTTAATCTGTAATGGAAACAAACGGTATAGACAGTGTCAAAAAATAAATTAGCCGTTATCGCCAGTTTTCACTGACTGTGTAGCTACGAGTATGGAACCTGGACCCGAGTACGAGCTTTGGTTATGCGGTATGCGAAAGTATGGTGGACTTGTATTGAAACTGTATCGTATTATTGGTTGAACGATAACAATAACGGTAGTAACCAGCACGCTTACATTGCCGAACAGACAGGGATTCCTGTCGTTGTTTCCGCAGAAACTTGAGAAAGAGATTTTCTAAAAGGTTTCCATACTTGTTACTTGCAGGTTTGGTCCAAACTCAAAACTAAACTAAAGAAACCGCCATCAACCTTCCATTTCTGTTTTGGTGATCTCAGCTACATACAACTATGAAATTTGATTGAAGTTTAAACCTTATTAAATGTTACTTACACTACGCAATATTAGCGACTTGTCACAACAGTTATTCGTAAATTTACCCGCAGGAAAGCAATGCCACGCACGGCTGCGCAGCATCGTGGTTCGCCTCTGTTTATTTACAACCGTTTCTTGTTTACCGGTATGCAAGTGCACCAAATAACGATTACTGATTACTGATAACCGGCTACCGATTACTTATTCGATACTTATATGAGTGTTTGTAATAAATATTTTCTGGTCAGTACTAATTACTTGACCCCGCGTTGTAAAATAGTTTCATCCTGATTGTATTTAATAATTATAAAATTTGCAGAATCTATCTATGCCTTAATTATGTCAGGGACGGCCGTGTTTCCCAATAAATCAGTTTCGATCTTAATTACAAGTTTTAATTCAACGTGGCTACCTGGGACGTGGAAATATCTATATCTCTGTCTATATGAATCCGAGCTGAAAAAGCAATAGAAGTTACCGTTCTGCCCAGTTGAAAAGCTAACAATGAACTACTTTTCTGGCACTGCTATGCTGAATTAAGCACAGTTCCTATTAACCCCATTCTTGAATCATCAAGGGAATGACTAGTTTCTGCGTAACTGAAACGCATTGCAATCGGCTCTGGGGCTGATCCATTTGCAAGTGTCCGCCATCTTGGCGGAATTGATATGGCGGTTAAATTGATTCAAATACTGACCATTAGACAATAATAAAAAGATAAAACAGAATTAATGGTGATAATCTTGATGGTAGAAACACTTGCCTAGGGAATTAGCAACTTTCTCCCTATAATCTCGCGGTTTCGAAAAGTTGAGAAAGTTTTACGCGGCCGGACAGAAAAGCACATAACAAGAAAGCGTAACATACTGAATTACATACTTACGTCTAATTAACATTAGATTCGCTCTTCTAATTAACATTAACTTTTAAAACTAAGGAAATGCTATTGCCAAGTTATCGTGGTTAATAGTTAGTGTTTACAAGATAAACAAAGCGCACGTGTGTTGTTATTGTTGTTTTCATTTTGACGAATAAAGATGGCCATTGGCGTTTTCCGCAACTTTCCCTTGTTTTTAATAGAAATTCTTGTTTGTCTGTAGATTTGTGTTACGTAATTCGTTGTTCCCTCCGGGGCTTGGGATATTTGCAACCTACTGAAGCTCCTGCTTACTACTGCTGATTTAGTCTCCTTGAAAGTTAGGGTTCTAGCCTTAAAGGTTATGCTTATAAAAGTTGCTTTGCATTCAAATAATATCAGAACATTGTAGGGCAACTTAATTTAAGAGTTTATAAAAGATAGACATGTAGATGGATAGATGGATGGATGGATGGGTGGATGGATGGATGGTTGGAGAGATAGATAGATAATAGCAGATATTTAGATAGATAGACCTTAGGGTAGATAGGTCGATAAATAGACGGATACGTAGATAGATAGATAGATAGATAGGTAGATAGATAGCTAAATAGGTAGGTAGATAGTTAGATAATAGGCAGATAGTTAGGTAAGTAGAAAATAGATACACAGAAAAATATATATAGATAGAAATAGACAGATATATAGATGGGTAGGAAAATAGATAGATTGATAGATAGAGAAATAGATAAATTATCGACACTTAGTTATAGTAGTTCTTAATACGTAATAATAAAATCGCATGGTTTTACAAAACGTCTTCAACGGATGAATTTCACCTCGCTTATCTTTATGTTTTCAATTTTTTAATTTAATAGATAGAATTAAAACTGGTTTAATTGTAGTTAGTTTCAATGGCAAAACTGGTAATCAACAGTTCCTTATCGAAGGACTGAAAAAGTGCAATTAGTGTAATAGGAGTTAATGACCAATTCGTGCGTTAGAAATTAAGGCTAAGAACTCGCCGCCAGCCAGCTTCATTTTGCTGCACTAAACTCTTCAAACCGTTTCAGACGTCCACCTGGGGCCACATAGATAGATAGATAGACAGACAGATGGATGGATTGATAGGTAGATAGATTGATCGATAGATAGATGAATAGATGGATAAATGGACAGATAGATAGATAGATTGATATGAAATATTATATGGATTATAATAATAATAATAATAATTCAGTGATTGGTGCGTTCGGTTAATAAAATATGAAAATATTAATTAAAAAATAGAGGAGGTAAGCAGAATAGGAGCAAATTAATTAAGTTCTAATTAGTTTATTTTCAATTAGTCTTTCAAAAAATGAGAATTAAGAAACAAATATTAATTTTTAATTTTTATCAGTTAATGTACAGTTAAAATCATACCAAGTAGAATATATTATGCTGACCAATTTAAGGTCAGATGTTTACTGGCAATCCATTGAGTTCAACTCATTTATCAGGCACTAAAAGCCAATTAATTATCTTAGAATCAAGCAAACTTCTTAAAATCATTTCATCATCTTAAGAAAACAAACGTTTCTAATGCCATTAACTTAAATTATACAGCTATATTATAAACATTACATTAACTTTATTTCTGTCCATTTATTTATATATTTATATATTATATCTTTATATCCGTCTATCTATTAATTTATCTGTCCATCTATCTATCTACCTATCTGTCTGTCTATCTATGTATCTATCTATCTACCTGTCTATCTATCTGTCCACCTATCTCTATCTTTCTATCTATATGTCCATCTATCTAATATATCTATCTATTTAACTGTCTGTCCATCTATCTATCTGTCCGTCTATCTGGCTATCTATCTATCTATCTATGAATTCAATAATTTATATCAAATTTAACAATAATACTATAATTAAAAATACAAATAACTATAATAATTAATTATAAATACCTATTAGTCATCTATCTAAAAATCTTGCAGGCTAACTACAGCTATTTTGCAGTTCATACAATCACACAGGTTCACCGAATTTCTCCTCTTCTTATCACCGCTCATTTCAAATCATTACTGTCGTTAACCGCTTCGAAAAAAATAACCGACCAGTTTCAAGTTTAAAGGCGACTTTCTTCTCCAATTCCTCTCCTTAAACTCTTTTCCTCGAAAATAGTAATAACAACAATAATTACACAGTCGAAATAGTTCAAAGTTCAAGGATCCAAGGAAAAACTTAAGTTTAATATCGATTACCGTGTCAGCGAGAATTTGAGTAAATCAAATATTATCCAGCTATAGCCTGGAGAAAGACCGGGTAAACGTCAAACTTGTAGAGCGCGTCAGATGTGTGGTGAAAATCGGGTGAAAATGTGGGACAAACACACTGGGGTCCCTGCCTATAAAAGCCGCTGCTTCAAGTCGCAGTCGTCATCCAGTATCATCTGCTCCTCGTCTTCAGTAGCAAGTCAAATCAAAAGCCACGACGAACAATGGTGTCCATGAAGCTGGTAACAATCCAACTAATTCTGTATTTATTTTACAGTACATTCCTTTTAATATAATCTCATTAAACTTGATGTTCACCAACCGTGATTGTCTTTGTTGCAGTTGGTTTTGGCCGTTCTGGCTGCCCTGTTGGTCTACGTTAACGCCCAGCCTGTGGAGTTGCAGTACGATGAAGGTAACTTTGGACAAATGCCCGTAATGCTTTATCATTTTAAATTTAATTGCTATTAGTCGGTTGTCTGGTTAACTGAGCACAAGATTACGTAACTCCGATACGTGTATCGTATATTGGCGATTTTTTAAGACATTTAAAGTTAACTCACATAATTTAGTCTGCACCATTTACTAGTCACAGTCTGCACGGTCGTGTTAATTTAATAATGTTGAATTATTATGGCAATTGTACAATATGATGTTAACTTTAATATGATACGCTCTAACATGCGAAATCAAAAGTTTCACGCGAAGCATATATAGACAGGTAGACAGATAGTTAGATGGACAGATAGATGGATAGTTAGATGGATGGATAGATGGACAGATAGCTGGATAGATAGATGGATGGATAGATAGATGGATAGTTAGATAGATGGACAGAGAGATAGTTCTAGATAGACAGATGGATATACACATAGATAGATAGATAGATAGATAGATGGACAGATAGATAGATAGACAGATGGATAGATAGACAGATAGATAGTTTTAGATAGACAGATGGATATACACGTAGATAGATAGATAGACAGATAGATATGCACATAGATAGATAGACAGATGGATAGATAGACAGATGGATATACACATAGATAGATAGATAGATAGATGGATAGATAGACAGATAGATAGACAGATAGATAGTTCTAGATAGACAGATGGATATACACATATATAGATAGGATAGATGGACAGACAGATAGATGGATATGACATATATATATATAGACTGATAGATAGTATAGATGGACAGGCAGATAGATGTATAGATGGATGGACAGATAGATAGATGATCGAAGAAACAAACGAAAGTTTCCCACGAAGTACAATCCGAATTCTGTCAACGAAACAACTTAGCTCTATCGCAATCTATCCATCCATCATCATCCGTCTATCCACCAACCTATCTACTTATTTACATATCTAATCTATCTATCACAATCTATCATGAGTCATAATTGTTAAGTAATCGCGATAACATTTGATACATTCAACTATTTCGGAACTAAACCAACGCAGCACCGCTATTCCGTGTGAGACGCGACGAAGCTGAAGCAGCAGCCAGCAACGCTTACGGCAGCAGCTACGACAGCGGCTACAAGAGAGGCCACGTCGGTCCCGTCTACACTTTCGTCAAGACCGATCCCAAGGCTAACTTCAAGTGGGGAGTTCGCCACCGCGTCGGTACCCAGTACGCTGGCTAACAATCCCTGCCTCTCCTTCACATCGACGGCCGATCCATCCTCTTTTCGAAAACCAATGGCCCCCTCAAGCTGGACTTGGGAAACTATTAAAAAAACAGACCGTGTCACAAACTGCTGATTATTTCCCCCGTGTAAAAAAATAAACAAATCAAATAATAAACAAACACTTCCAGACGAAAGTCTCCTGCACGTTTATCTTAGGACTTTGGCTTTAATGTAAATAGATTGTAATTTTACCTCGAATCATATTAATTAAGATAACTTGAAATCTTATCTAAAACTCATCAAATCCAAAAGTTATCCTTTGAAGAAAAATGTACAATATTCACCACAGCGATATTGGATTGAAACAGTTGAATTCAGTCGCTATCACCGTTGTCGATATCGTCGTCATAATCACCATCTTCGGCACAATTCGCCACAAGAGTATTTGGATAGCACAATGGAGATTTAGTTAACCTAATCACTGTCATCGTCGTCGATATCATCATTACCATCTTTGACGTCTTTACAAGACAGCTTCAGCTTCCTGTATGATGATCTTAAACTTGACCTTTAATACAACTTAAAAATGCAGTAAAAATTGGGTCGAATTAATCAAATCCAAAGTTTTCCTATAAAGGAATCAAACTAAAGAAAATAAAGTTCGTCACAATGGTATTCGATATAGTAACTGAATTCTCATTCCGGTTATCTTTAACTTTGATTAAATCAAAAGTAAACTGAATTAAATCGATCACAATTAAAAGTTTCATATGAAAAAAAAATGTATAATATTCGCCCACAACGATACTGGATAGAATAATAGAAAATTTAATCGCTATCATCGTCGTCGATATCGTCATCATCTTCTCCAACATCATCATCGTCTTCCTCGTCGATACCGACGCCATCGTCTTGGTCTTCGACGTCCTCGTCGCCCGCATCGTCGTCGGAGAAGTGGAAGTCTTCCACCTGATCGGCCACGTCGACGTCCTTCTCGTCGAGCTCGATCTCCTTCGTATCGGCGACTTTGGCCTTTTTCTTCTTCTTCTCAGCTTCCACTTTGGCTTTCTTGGCGGCCCTATTCAACATCAATTCAAAAGGTTTAATATTGATCATAGTTAATTAACTTAAGTTATACTGTATAGAGATTTCGATGCCAGTTGGTTAATCAAGCCTAATTCTGCCTAGGATGACTTCCTTAACGATATGACGATTACAAGCCAGATAGTATTTCCTTAAATTAAGCTAGGTTCACAGGTGCAATCGTAAACAAAACTAGGAAAAGGGAAGAATCACAATCACGTGATTAATTTTACAGGCACAAACGACACGACATTCAATTCATAATGTGAAAAACTTAACGATATTCAAATGTCGCCCAAAGATAATTATCAAATCGCAAATGGCAATACCAATTAATAACTTTTAACATTAAATCACAATCTAATTTTTAAAAATCTACCCGAAATATAGTTAATAGAGCATGGACAAATTAATTCAACTGTAATTTAGACAACTACGTTGAAATTTCATATGAATCACAAGTAAACATAAACCATAAATAACCGACTTACCGCGAAATATTCACAATAAACAGATACATTAAATAAATAAATAAATAGTTTAAATAGAATAACAATAATTACTTGGCCTCGGTCTGTTCTCGTTTCGGTTCCGGTTTCCTCTTGACCGCTGTCTCTCTCTCCTCCTTGGGCAGGAAGCGAATGTCATCCTCGATGTCGTCTTCCTCGTCCGAGGGGAACAATCCTGCGCGCGCCAAAAATTACGCAATTAAACTCACTAAAATAGTATTGCCATGAACTAGCATCAATCACTAACATAAAGCAATTAGGATTTATAATTAACAGAAATTTAAAATCCTCATCGTGGAATATTGATAATCCAAACCTTCGAACTCCTTCTCGTCGAGGATTTCCTTCTTGTCCGCTTTCTTCATGACGGGGATCCTCTCTTCGTGCTTGCTCTGCAACATCGTTTTTAAACAAAATAAATATAACAACCAAATTAAAGTTAATGACATTAACTTAATTCAAGTTATACCTCTGCCTTCTTGGCCAGCTTGATAGCCAACTCGCGGTCCCTAATCTTCCTCCACGAGGCGTAATAGACGGCCAATGGGGCGCTGCCCTTCAGCTGGCTCTCGAATCCCTTGACGGCCTCCGTATTGGACAGGTCAAAGGTCACGTGACGCCGCTTGTTCTCCACAAACTGGCAGTTCTCCTGGATCTTCTCCAGCAGCTGCTTCATCTTCTTGGTGTAGTTGGGGAAGTCGCACTTCTTGAGGAAGGCCTTGATCTGGACGACCAGCGGCAGGGTCAGCTCGGGGAAAGCCACTACGTGGGCTTGACCTGTTTCATTCATCAATAAACAACAACTTGTAATCGATACTCAAAGTCATCTAACAGTTAAAATAGCACAGTTTCAACTTAGAAGTCCAACAATTATGATTATAACCAAGCGATTTTTGACTGAATCAAGATACTTAATTAACATCTGAACACATTCATTGATTGCACTGAACAAATGTCCTAGACAAAATAACATAATATTTAAGATTAATGAAACTGATCAAATATACAAAATTTGATGCTTAAATTAAGTTAATTGGCCAATGATTGGCGAATCGGTTTTACTCTGCAGGTATTCCAGGACCCTGTCGTAGAGCTGTTCGATAACGGCGTCGCGGAAGCCGCTCTCCACCAACTGCGACTGGGAGACGCGCAGGACGCAGCCAAAGTCCAGCGGTTTCATCGACGTCTTCGTCGGTCTCTTCTCGAAATTGTGTCTCTGCAAAATCTGTATAACGGGGGAAAAAATCGAATTAAATTTAGTTACTAAATTACTATTATTCATTAAATTGCTAAACTAAATATTTAGACTTTTTAAATGGATGAAACAATGTTTTAATCTTAATATCCAACTAGTTCCCTTTACCTTCCAAAGACATGAAAGATTGTGTTAAAAAACAGAGCAACAAACCTCAAGTACGAAGGGTAGAACCGGCATGAAGACGCCCGTCTCGGCCGAAAGGCGTCCCAGGATCGCCGACAGATGGAAACGCAGTGGATAGTACCGGGCCGTCGGTACCAGGTTGATGGTTCCAGTTATAATCTAAGCAGAACAACAGCAACAGTGAATTCCAATCATACTTCCAGCTTTTCCAACACGCTGACCAGACTTTAATTTGGAACCAATTGAGAGAATTCTCGTCAAGAATGATTCCGTGTTGAAAAATCAACTAAATCACCTATCCCTAAAATAGCTGATCTTTAGCTTTATAAGAATTACCATGCAGACGAATAATTTCATAATTAGTCATCGAATAAATTACCTGAACTAGAGGGTAAAGGAGCGACTTCAAAACTTGGCTGTTGGGCAAAGCTCCCAGCAGCGCAGCCCAAAGGTGAAGACAATGAACGAACTGCCAGTTGTACACTGTGATGACCGAGTCCTACAAAAGTCATAAATTCCATTAATTTTCCCGTTGAATAACCAACGGGTATTGGCCGCCAACTTTCGACCAAAGGCATGTATTGCTAATGCTAATTAAATTGCTAAAGTAATAGATTAGCCGCTGATACTTTTAGGACTGTAATGACTTGAAAGTAGTGATGTCAGCGACTCGACTCAACTTGGCCCCCGAGTCGCGTCAAAGTCGATGATGTCTGGGCCTGAATCGAGTCAAAGTCGACTCGAGTCGGCTATGTATTCGACGTTGGACCCCAAGTCGATTTCGAGTCGACTTGCAATGTCCCTTAGTCGAGTCGAGTCAAAAGTCGAGTCGCTTGACATCCTTACTTCAAAGTTTGTTCACTGTTCATACTTTCTTCTTGAGTGTAATGGCGTTCCTAAGGTGAATGGCCAGCTGTCGGATGTAGAGGAAGGCGTGCCTGTAAGTGACCGTGTCCTGAAGGGCGAAGATCTCGACCAGCGAGCGCCTCATGAAGTTGATCAAGGGCCACGTCGAAGGAGAGGTGAATTTGCTGTTTTTCGCGTACCCCAGGTACATAGCTAATAGGAAATTAACAAAACGTAGTTTACTAATTTATTGAATTCTTGTAAGATAAATTTGCTAAGGACTTAAATAAACAGATGATGAAAGATAATATGATAAATAAACATGATAATTACACATGTGATGAATCTGCATCATAATTAACTGGACTTACACTTCATGATGGGTTCGAGGAGCTGATCGGGTATGGATCTGGCCAGTCGGAGCAGCGACAGGAAAGCCAGCACTCGGACAGTTTCCTCGGCGGAACACCAGATGTTGACCAGCTTCTTGCAGAGAAGTCGAGCGATTTTGGGAAACGAGGCATAGAAGTTGACCACCTGATGCACGTGCTTCAGCAAGACCGAGACGAGAGACGGTTCCGTCAGGGAGTTCAACAACTACAGAACAGTAATAACGATAACAAAATATTAGTTTAATCTGAGCAACGATTTTCTTGGTTTTGATATCAGCTACCTTAACAACATCAACCAAATAGCCTTTCAGGTGCATCTTGAGCTTCGGCCACGTTTTGGATTTTTCCACGTGGTAGGCTTTCTCCTTGTCGGGAATCTTCAGATACCGTCGTACCGCAGGCAGTAAGTCAACAATGCAGAGCCTCGCGATAGCATTGAATGCTACCAATCAGATTAGATGTTTGATATATAAACTTCCATTAATGATTATCACTAACAATAAATTACCCGTGCTTCCTTCAACTCTATATTTGGACGCGACTTTCTTCTCTTCTGTGTCGAGGCTTTGTACCGCGCTTCGGAACGCGCTAACGACTTCCGCAATGGTGCGCACGCTCCTGTAAAGAAAGTGACATATTAGTCGCACGATAATGGTGGCGGTATATCAGCATACTTGTCGGTCTGAAGCTGCTCCCTCCAGGTGTCTACAAGAGTTTGGGTAACTGTGTTGGACGTCGAGGGACGGGACTCGTCATCCTCATATTCGCTGTCGTCACTGGCAACTTCTAGTTTGTCAGGTAGTTTATGAGCTCCACGTTCCTGGTCGTCATCTTCGTCATCTGACGCGTCAAAATCGAGTAAGTCTTTGTCGTTTTCTGACAAAAACTTGTAAAACTCGGGATCTATGTCTTTCAATTTGGAGAGCGTCTTCTTGTGTTGCACCACTTCGTCTTCACCGCCTGATTCAGCGGCGCCATCCTCTTCTTCAGCATCTAGATCTTCGTCGACAACCCCATCCTCTTCGCCATTCTCGGACTCTGTTCCCGAAGCGCCGTCAGCTTCCTGCTGCTTCCCGTTCTGTTTCTTGTTTCTCTTCTGTGGCACTGCGACCTCGTCTTCTTCGATCTCGGAGTCATCGGCAGCGTTGATGAACTCGTCGAGATCCATCGAAGAAAAGTCTTGTTCATTGCCTTTTTTCTGTTTCTGACCTGCATGTGGTTTCTTCTTCGGCTTCAAAGCGGCTTTGCTGTTCCTTTTCATTGCTGCCTTCTTAGGAGCAGGCCCGGAATTAAATTTAGACTTTTTGGCCATCTTCGCATTGGATTTCAACTGGTTTTTCATAATCCCGTTTCAAGGCAAATTTGCACGAGACACGGACCGGTTGACTTGAAAGATGAAAATACCCACGTGTTTTCTTAACTCGATGGACGCCACCTCGTGGTAGCTATGAAAAGAAACATGCTGCGTTGCCATACCGTTTTCTCGTCTAATTATAAACAATATTAATATTTATAATTATAAAATAATTTAGATATTCCAACTTCATAAAAGTATCTACGGACACTAGATCTAAGATTTCCCTGTAATAATAATGTCAATTTAATATTTCGCATTAGTTATTCTTACCTTGAATTTAATATATTTAAATTACTCATTAATAGCATTAAAATGTAATTAGCTAACTACAGTTGATTTAAAAAATATATATTAATGCAAGTTGACAATAACTTGAGAGTAAGATAGTTAGGCGAAAAAGACTATTTACTAAAATTATATATTTTACCAATTGACAGTAAACATGATTTAGTGTATGAACATGAACATTAAAGGATAATAGGGTTTATTTCTCATTGGAATAATATAATTTCCTTGTAATATCAATAACCACACACGTCTTATTCAACTTGAGACAGGAGAGTCTATCCAACCGTACTGCACTACAGCAACGCTACGAAACATGGAAGATTTCGCGTTTGCCTAACGCGGGCACATGGCATGACGTCCACCGTCAACGGGTAGAGTGACTCCCGTGATGAACGAGGCGTCCTCTGAAGCCAAAAAGACAATGGTCCGGGCGACTTCGTCTACTTCTCCGGGCCGACCGAGAGCGTGCGTCTCTTTACTGCGCTCTATAAACTGTTTCAAACACACAGAAAGATGCACAACCGTTAATAATATTGCCATCCAGTGCTGCGTTTCTGATTATCCAATCGACTTGCCTTCTGATAAACTTCCTCGGAGAGTCCTCCCCGACGTTGCAGCTCGGTAATAATAACGCCCGGACTACAACATAATTAGACATGTAAAAAATTGCAATAAAACTTGAAAAAAGTTTCGATGTGTTATTTTACATTATACCATGAGATATTGCGGTATATTTCCGGTTATTCTGAAAACAGGATATAAGCAAGGATTTACTTACTTGACAGCGTTAACCCGGACCTTCTTGGGCGCCAGTTCTAAATATTGTTACCAAAGTGAAAAAATAGCGTCATGAGAATGATATCACCAGTTATTTTTCTCGGTATATTTATATAAAGTATATATTGTAAATAAGGATAATTTTAAGCAAATTACCTAGAGCAGTACAGCGTGTGAATTGATCAACGGCAGCTTTCGACATGTTGTAAGCCAGGACCATTGGAAACTATACAATACAATCAGTTAATTAACAGACATAGCCCATCTCATACGCACACTCCTTTTGACGCTCTATCTTTATCTTAGATTTATTAACTGTGATTGCTCTTATTTTTTGAATTTATTGGTTACCGAACGGATGCCGTTGACACTGGAGACGTTGACAACATTTCCTTGACTCTTGATCAGGTGTGGGACAGCCAGCATGGTCAGGTGGTAGATGGATCTACAAC
This sequence comes from Leptestheria dahalacensis, assembly GCA_022114935.1. Taxonomy (NCBI): domain Eukaryota; kingdom Metazoa; phylum Arthropoda; class Branchiopoda; order Diplostraca; family Leptestheriidae; genus Leptestheria; species Leptestheria dahalacensis. Next base: position 4,470 of record JAIQCU010000165.1, on the reverse strand, counting down.
ATAAAAGTTAACCAAGACACGAACTGCCACAAGTGATGTAGGTGTGGCGTTCAACACACTGATACTTTCACTGTACGTCTATGTGAACAACCTGACATTGGTGTTGAACAGGCGGTCGTATTGGTCAAGGGTGGTGGTCTCGATAGATCCCAGCTCGAGGATCCCGGCATTGTTGACCAGGATATCTAGTTGGCCGAATTCGCTGACTGTCGATTCAACGATCTTGCGTACGTCGTCCTCATTGGTTAGGTCCCCTACACAGAAACCGTTAAGAACCAAATACAACGACAAGTGTGAACGGATAAAGCCTTATTACCAATTACACAGTGAGGAATTTTCCCTGACTTGGCTGCACACTGTTCTGCGACACGCTGGAGGTTTTCAGCATTGCGTCCCGTCAAGCTGAGTCGAGCTCCCTCGCTGGCGAAGAGCAGTGCCGTGGCAGCCCCGATACCTGAACTGGCGCCTTGATTTGTTTCAAAACGTAATTTTAATGCTACAAAACACGATTCCACGGTCTATATTTGAATTTACCTGTAATAAGTGCGACTTTGTTTAGGAACCTTGACATTTCGGCACAGCAGGTTTATGCTAAACTGAAACCTTTGAACGTGACACGCTTAATCGTTATCCTTGTTATCTTATCTTTTTTATATGATTAAATTTTACGGTTTGAATCACGTGGGCTGCATCTCATGTGTCTGTTTAGTTGGCTTACATACATAGAGTCGGCGTTCAGTTTACTATTCAACATATTTCACTATGTAAACAGTCTTTGTTTTATTTCATTGCATGTCCGTAACACTTAAATTATAACCTCCTTATCTTGAATTAAGGCTATTAAATAATTGAATTTATATTTCGACACATCTTTGAGTTGAAGTACTGAAAAACCTATTTTATCTTGACTGAAATAATTAGGATGGGAGGAAAGCGTACCTAGCGACCCGCGCTAATTAGCAGCATTTTGGCCTACGCAAGAAAGCAATCAAACTGGGACTTTAGAAAAATAAACAATTTATTTATAATTTTTTCTACAAAAGGGACGCTGAGTTAAAATCAATAAATGAAAGGGCAAGGGAGTTTCAGCTGTAAAAAAAATCCAAAGGGTTGCTTTTACCCTTCGCTCCAGAAATTAACGATCTGAACTTCCCTCTCTCTCTCTGTCCCTCTCTATTCATCCCAGCGTTCAGTTTTTAAATATTGATTTTTGACCAGGGTCCGTGGATCCTCCACTTTCGCCACGCAGCCACTTTGACTTACAGAATCTTCGCCCTGCTATAGTTATTCATTTAACCGAGTTGAATCTAATTATAGTTTATAAACAGTAGTGTTGAGGTGAAGGCATTGGCTACTGGATTAATAACGCTGAGTTGGATTAGATATCGTTTATTCGGGAAACGAAAAGTCTGAACGGAAACGTCTGGCTTTCGTAATAAGACGTCATCTGTTTCCGTAAGGAACTAGATGAAAAACGTCAAAATGAACAAAACCCTTCTTGGTTGGAAATTTCCACCCTTGGTGCTTATTATCACAGCCATACGCGTGCCGGGTTCCCTGTTATCGTACCTTTACCAAGGCTTCAACGTGCCTTTTCAGACCGAAATTTAAATCGACTGAAAAGGTGCCGCGCGCGCCGGCAAGAAGAAAAGCCAAAACCCGTTTCAGCCATGAATAGAGAGCTTCCCAAGTCCGATAGGCCCGTCTCGTTTGCTGCTCAACCCTGCATGTATATCCAGATCTCCTAGTAGATCGTACTGATACGTTTAGAAAGACCTTATACATCACGTTATTTAATCATTCTGTAATATACTAGTATATAAGCGTCATCAATCTAGTATTAGCCTAGAGCCGTTCCGGTGGTTCCGGATGGCATATTATCAGATCCCAACCGGCCCCAGAACCACACTTTTACCATAGTCTAGTATGTCTATCTATCTATAATATCCATCAATACCTATCTATCGATCTATCTGTCTATCCATCCATCCATCCATCAATCCATTCATCCAGCTTTCTATCTATCTATCTATCTACCTACTTGTCTGTCTATGGATTCATATATCCCTCCGTCCATCTGCCTATCTGTCTGTCTTTCTGTCTATCCATCAATACCTACCTATCTGTCTGTCTGTCTGTTTGTCTATCTATCTATCAACACCTATCTGTCTGTCTATCCATCCATCCATCCATCCAATCCATCCATCCAGCTTTCTATCTATCTATCTATCTATCTACCTATTTCATGTACCTATCTATATGTCTGTGTCAGTTGTGCTCTGGGGCCGGTTGGGATCTGATAATATGCTTCCGGATGGTAGTAATTAAGGATCTTAATTGATTTTAGAATTTTATTTTGGCGAAACTTACAACCTGATTTCAATGAAACTTTACTGATCTATAAAGTACTATCAGTTGTACGTTCAGCATTTTTTTGGCTGTTATATCTTTGAAAACTTGGGTGCTATAAGCGATCAACTTTTCGCCCAGCAAGAACCCTTTTTTTATTGTACAAGGATAAAATGGTTTCAAATCACTAAAAAAGGGATAGTAAAGGAGCCAAGCTACGTATACAAAATGGCTGCCGGATATAAGCTACATGCGTATATGTACACTTTTATAGGACTTTGCAATAACCAACTGCTGGACTCGCAGAAGCCATGCAGCGATTTGCATAAGCACAAAAGAAAAGGGTTGCCTGTCAACGTCCAAAAGGAGTTGAGTATGCTAATAAGTTTTAGGTCTATTCTTTTCTATTCTACAACAAGTAGAGAGCGAAAAATAATCACGTAAAATACACCTGAACTTATAACATATTCATAATATATAAATTTATATAACATTAGCTTATACTATGTTGAAAACGCGGTTATACTTCATCCGCACAAAGGATGCTGTTTAGAAGCGACCGGAAAACTAAACTAGATGATTCATCGTGTACAGCAAGTCCGATGGGAAAACTATGGGACATACAGGGGTAGTTCTTTTATGCTCCTTCTTTTTTGACGATCTCACCCCAGCTAATGCAATGGCTCGTTGAAAAGCAAAGGGGTTAAGCTACAAAAGGGTTGTATATCATCAAAAAAACTCCTTTGAAATTTTCGAATTTTTTGCGTCGACTAACCGTAACGGCATGTAACGAGCGCCTCATCCTTACCGAGCAAGAAATTCAGTCTGGGATGAAAGATCGTCGCAAGAACACATTGCAGTAGTCGACTAGACAGTTAACTTGAAGTGAGATATAAGAGTTTAGTGCAGTTAGCGATGCTCCTAGAGATGTGTGGATGCAGGAACAGTGATCTGGCGGTAAAAATAGCTGAACGACTATTGGAGCACTGCAGTGGACAATGGGCAGTAACTGCGACCCTTTTCATTGGACCATTATGCGCAAGCGTATAAAAATCTATGCAGTTTTTTCCCACTTACATTTCCCCAGTTTATATTAATCAATCCTAAATTGAACCTTGTATAGGTTTCCGTCAGAACTGGCGCTAGTTTCGAAAAACGTAGACATACATTCAATACAGAGTTGATGTTTACCACATGTTCGAGACAAACTGTTGAAGTACACCTGAGAATCACGATATCGCCTTTTGACTTTCAAATAAACCAACTGCGCACAGAGAGATCTCAACTGATGACAGGATTATGTGAAGGAAACTCCAAGAGGGAAATGAAACTCGTGAAGAAACCCCCTTGAAACCCGTCTTAGCAGCTGAATGTAATTGGAAGCTGCTGCAAGTCAAACGATGCTAAGTATTCCAAGACGCGGCTGTCTGGTATAATTGGGCCTTTTAAATACCCTTCAAGATCTTTCGTGTTAGGTTTTGGACAGCGAGCGTTTATCCGGCTGGAATAATTGTAGCGTTTTAAAAGTCCTCTCCCGGGCGATGAGACCTTCCCATTACAGATCGACTTGGAACTAAAAGTGCACTAGTACTAGAAGCTTCCACGCAACAAATTAAACTCTTAAGAATTTCGTAAACATATATTAATATTACATAATTATATTAGAATATATTAGAAATATGCATCCGTGAAATTCACGCTATGATACAGAGTCAATAGCAATAACGCCTGGCGAGTATCTACACGGGAAACTTTGTGTATCGGTAACAAGTTGGACTGAAAAGTCGTGACGACTTTCGAAATCATGAAGGTAGTTGAGATGTAATTTCCATGTAAATCCAAGTTGGGAGTGCATGTTTGAAAGCGGCAGTTTGTTATGTCCAGCCTTAACGGTCGGGTGTAGGCGATCAATATTTTGCATAGAAAACATTTGCTCCCTGGCTGTTTGAATCTAGGCCTCCGCCATTTTGAAAGTAGGCGGTCGTTACCGGCCGGGTCTCAACTCACCAAAACTTCACTTTCAGTGGAACAACACGAGACAAAGGAGATAAAGATAACCGATATTACAATGATTGTAGTTTTAGTATTACGACAACTTAACTACCCCATAGAGGGTACTGA